>BMAO01023905.1:0-35655 GCA_019973975.1 Trichonephila clavata | reverse complement strand
TGTAATTTTAAAACTAATCTACTTTTTCTAAAAACGCTACATAACGCTTTCCGCTCCTCGCTTCGTTATACTTCTGTTCAGTGTCTTGCTACCGTTCAGTTTCTTTTCAACAACTCCCGTCCCCTCTCTTTTCAAGCTCGCTTCACATAGCGGGCGCTAGAGGGCGCAACATTCTCCCCACTTGAGTTTTGGAACTTCTAGGAGAAAACTCAACAAAGAACTAAACAAACTGAAAATATACTAAAAAATATCATAAGCATACAATTATCTGAGAATGATACAAAAAGACATTAGGATAATACAACAGAATTCAAATTCTCAAACTAAAACATAGAGTGATATTCCATGAGAAAAAAATATAGTAAATATCAGCAATAAAATTACTTCAATATAAATTCACAAAATTATAATACTAAAATTGTTCAAAAGGATATTTCTATTTCAAGTCCAAGTTAATGTCCATGGCTTTCGTACTTTCGGTGACTTCTAAAGGATACAGTCTTTGGACAGTCTGAGTAAAGTTCCTTTGCCTGTTTTTAATTTCACAGCCTTGTACGTCCATCTCTTCCAGGAAAGAGTTCGATGACTTTTGCTAAGGGCCAGTAAAGTCTCTTTTTATCCTCCCTACCAATTAATACGATGTCTCCAACTTTGATTTGATCAAGTCTTTAGGGATGGATGACCGCAAAAATCCCAAATATTCGGTTCGAAATCTTTCTTTTAGTATTTGTCTTAGTCTCTGAACATATCTGTATCTCTTATTGATATTTGTCTTGTCTATTTTGTCCAGATCGGCACATCATTGTTTGGGAATCTTGAAGAAAAAAGGATGGCGTTAAAGCTTTTAAATCGGGTTCTTCTGACAGGTATGTCAAGGGTCTATGTTCATAACTGATTCACACTCACAGACAAGAGTGAACAGTTCTTCGTATGTCAGAGTTGAACGTCCTAAGTTTTTCCTGAGAAGTCTTTTAATATTCCAATTAGCCTTTCCCAGAATCCTCCCCACCATGGGGCAGATGGAGTTGAACTTCCATTTATTTGGTTAACTCAAATTCGCGTTGAATTTTTGTCCAATCAAGTCGCTTCAATGCTGTACTTAAGCCTGTAAAATAGTTCCATTGTCTGAGTATAGAATGGATATTCTACCTCTTCTTGCGATAAATCTTCGTAATGCTTGAATAAAAGCATTTGTACTGAGAGAAGGTATTAACTCTAGGTGGACAGCTCTGTAAACAGCACAGGAAAAGAGGACAATCCAAACCTTCTCATTTGACTTGGTTATTAAGGGTCCGGCCAAATCCACACCGACACTTCAAATACTGCTGATAGTCTGGTTCGATCTCGAGGCAGAGGTGGAAATGGAACCTCAAGGTTCTTCGTTTTTTGTCTTTTACAGATGATACAGTCTCTAATAACGGAGCTAACAGTTCTCCGACCTTTGATGATCCAAAATCTCTCTCGTAAAATTGTTAGAAGGATGGAAGTTCCTGCATGCTTGTGAACTAAGTGTTCTTGCTCAATAAGTCGTTTGATCACTAAATGTTTAGGTGGAAGGATCAATGGAGCAATGAATTCAGGCAATTCATCTTCGTTGGCAATTCTGGACTTTAGTCGGAGTACACCATCATTATCAGTAAAAACTTGAAAGTTTTTCAAAGATTTTCTTCCTTCTTCATTAAAACACTCCTTTTGTGCTGAACGCAGTAGTGTTTTCTGAGCTTCCATTATTTCTTCTTGTGTTAAATTTGCATGCTTCCTTAAATTCTTAGCTTTCGGCTGAAAGCGTAATATCCATGCTAAAACTCTAACTATTTTTGAAAATTTCGAAATTCTTGTTGCTAATAGAGTTATAGTGGATTTAAATTCTATATTGCTAGCTGAGACGACAATTTTTCGCTTCTCTTTTTCAACTTCTTCTTCATTGACACTACCAAATGACTTAGGCCAGTCTTCTTTAGATTTCTTCAGCCAAGTAGGTCCTAGCCACCACTCAGATTTCAAAAGCTGTCTGGGTCCGCATCCTCTAGAGAGAATGTCAGCAGGGTTTTGATTTCCTGGAACATGGAACCAGTTTTCAGGAGTCAGCCTTCTTATTTCAACAATTCGATTGTTCACAAACACTGACCACTGTTCTTGTCTCTTAATCCAGGTCAACACTGTTGATGAGTCAGTCCAAAAATAAGAATTAATATTCTCAATTTCTGGTTTCAGAGCCTGACTCACGGAATCAAATAATCTCGCTCCAATAGTAGCTCCCATCAATTCAAGACGCGGGATCGTTATTTTCTTCATCGGAGTTATTCTTGACTTAGCTTGGAGTAACTGGACATTGACTGCACCATCAGAAGATTCGCATCTCGTAAATATACACGCCGAATAAGCAGTCTGACTTGCATCAACAAATATATGGAGACTTAGGTTCGATTCTGTAGTTATTCCTAACCATCTTGAGATCTTAACATCACTTAAATAGCGTAAACCTTTCAACCATGAAAGGAATTTCCTTTTTATGTTTTCATTAACTTCTGAATCCCAGTGGTCATTGTTCCTCCAAGTTTCTTGAAGTAAAAGTTTTGGTCTTATTAAAGCTGGAGAAATAAATCCAATTGGATCGAAAATTCGGCTTGTGAGGGACAAAATTTTCCTTTTTGTTAACGTTCCGGGTTCTTCCAGTTTTAGGGATTCCGAATCAATTTTTAAAGTATCCGAGTCTTTATTCCATATCAAGCCTAAAACATTTGTACTAGAACTTGAACGGGGCAAACATGAAGTTTGTTGCTTTCCCAACCTCTTAAGTCAAATTGACCTTCTTTCATAATTTCTGTGGCTGCCTTCATAAATTTTCTAATTCTGACGGGTTCTTCACGCTCATAACACAATTGTCTACATAAAAACTGCTTCGTAAATCTTCTAGCAGTTTTTCAGAATATTGTAACTTGTAAGTATCTCTTGACAAATGATGATGTATGACTGCCATCAATAAAAACGGGCTGCTGGTCAAGCCGAAAACTACTCGCCGTGTCTATAAGTCTTGACATTATTTTTTCATCATACAGAAAAAATCGCAGGAAATTTCGATCGTTTTCGTTGAGAGAGATTTGTAGAATGCTCTTTTAATATCCGAAACTACACCTACTTCATACAGTCGAAATCTGACTAAAATGGTGGGAATTGTCTCGATAAAGTTCATTCCAGTTTCTAAACAATCATTCAAGGATGGGTAGTTAGGGATCTTGGCCGAGGCATCGAAGACGGGCCTAATTTTCAAAGAAGACATAACCGAGGTTTCTTTAATAACTGGACGATGAGGAAGGTAATGAGACTCTTGCAATGACATTTCTTCACAAGAAACTTCTTCAATTACTCCTTCTTCTACCCATTCTCCAAAAACTTGCTGGTACTTTTCTCTATATCCCGTTTTGTCTAATTTCTTATAAGTAGAATCTAACCTCTTGTAAGCTAACTCATAGTTATTGAGTAAAAGGGCATGATCTTTTTTCCAGGGTAAGCTTACTTCGTACCTTCCATCTGAATTTTGCTGAACAGTATCTCGAAAGTGAATCATTACGGCCTTTCTCAAATCATCTTTGTTATTTTGTTCAACAGGATCTCTAATACCGAGCAGCTCTAAGTCCCACAAGAATGAAACTGACAATTCCTGAGACAGCATACTAACGACAGTCATATTCACATTTTGATGTTGTAACTGAGGAACTTTTCCCATTAATGTCCAACCTAATTTAGTCCCCATGGCGACTAATCCAGACATCAATTCTTCTCGTTTTCCCGTAAATAGTTTACCAACAACGTCGGCTCCTAAAAGTATTTCAATGGGTCCTGAATCATTTTGAAAGTCAGTTATAAATATTTTCTTTCGTTTCAATTCCCTCATCCAAGGTCCATACCTAACGCTAGCTATGTCGTTGCAAATTATATCTTGATCTAAAGCATTTAAACTACAGCTATATTTCCCGTCAAGGCTATAAAGATAAATTTTATAACAATTATGCCTTTGTGTTTCAGTTTTCCTACCCCCAAATAATGCGTGTGAAAATTCTTCTTCTCTCTGAATTTCAAAACCTAACTCCTCTGCGGTAGATTTTTTAATGTAAGATCTTTGGGAACCCGTATCTAAAATAACTCTAGCCTTACGTCGTGTCTTTTTTCCTTTAATATTAACTACAAGAGTTTGCAAAAAAACTTCATGCGTTGCACTTGTGTGCGAATACAAAGTGTCTGTAATCCTTTCATCAATATCATTATTACTTTGTTTTGGTATTTGATCCAATTTATTAACTTCTAAATTAGGACACATTAATTTTAAATGTCTTTCAGAGCAGAGATTACATTTAATACTAGATGAACAGAGTTTTGCTAAATGACCTTTCGTTAAACAAATACGGCATAAACCTTTCCTTTTAATCACTGACAATTTTTCATCTAAAGGAATAAAATATGCTTTTTTACACGATCGAGTTTCATGATTTTTAAAACAAAACATACATAAATTATCATTTGATTTGTGGCTAATAAACAATTCAGTTGCTGAGGGTTTTCGATCTCGAGAATTTGCAGGCGCGGCGTTTTTCCGCTCCGAGGAAAAGTGAAATATGTCTGTTCTGCTTAACCGGATTTTCTCTTCAGTTTCGACCTCGTTTTTCAAAAAATGAATTATTGCATCAAGACTTGATAATTTTAGTTCGTTTCCCAGACTTTTTCTTTGCCGTTCAAATGAACGTAACACATTTATAGGTAATGAACTTTCAACAAGAGGATATAATATTACGCCGCACATTTCAGATGTTACTCCTAAGGAGCTCAATGCTCTCAATTGAGTAGACAGTTTATTGTATAAACAACTCAAAGGATCGCTTTTATTCCTATTTGCGTTGTTCAAAACGAGCTTTAATAGCTCTCTAACATAAAAATCTATTAACAAGTCTTTTCTACCATATCTTTCTTTTAAACTCTGTAAAGCTGAAGAATAGTTTTCATCAGTTATGGGAAAAGATTCTACAATTTCTCTTGATTCGGATTTTAATTTCATTGATTGGATTAAATAATGAAATTTATCCGCGTTTGTCAGATTCGTATTTTCATGGATTTTTTTGAATTGGTTCCAAAATGTCAACCAATCTTTCAAGTCTCCACCGAATTTATAAAGCTCTATTTCGGGGAGTCGTTGACATAATGTTTTAGTAAATTTATCATTTTGTGACTGCGAGCCGTTATTGGTAAAAGCAGTCTCGTTCTCCTTCGTAATCTTTTTCAAATTCTCTAGCACACGCTTAGCTCGTAGCTGAATTCTCAGTGATTTTTCTCGGTATTCTTCAACCGCAATAAATTCATTTTCGAAATCTTGTGCGTTTTCTAAGCCATCTAAATAACCGTTATGAATTGTTTCTAAAGAGTCTGCTTTTTGCTTAAACAATTCTAAGCACATTTCAATTTCGTCATATTCGACGCTATCGTCCGTTAATGCGCTTTCTAACTTATTATACGCTTTTGTAAACGAAGCTCTTTGAGCGGTTTTGCTTCTTTTTATTATTTCCATTTCTACTATCTTAATTATTTAAATCTTCTAAACTGTATATTCAGTACATTCAATGCAAAAATTGATCATTCAAATATTTAAAACAAAATCAAATTTCCATGCATTAATATCTTCAAAATGGAAAATAATAAATCTTTGCCTACCTCTTCGCTTCTTTGTTGCCGTTTCAATCAAGCCGCCCAAGCGGGGACGCCATATTGTGGTATTCTTAGTTGATCCATGTGATCATTATTATTAAAATGAGAGGCTTTCCTGAAGTTGACATCAAAGAGGCTTCTTTTGCGATAAACAACTAACGTTTATTTTTACAATGTAATTTTAAAACTAATCTACTTTTTCTAAACAATTGCTACATAACGCTTTCCGCTCCTCGCTTCGTTATACTTCTGTTCAGTGTCTTGCTACCGTTCCGTTTCTTTTCAACAACTCCCTTCCCCCTCTCTTTTCAAGCTCGCTTCACATAGCGGGCGCTAGAGGGCGCAACAACGTGAGACTAAAAACAAATAAATTATCTCTCTCGGACTGGTGAGTCTGCCCAAAAAGTCATCTTCTCTCGGGGGCGGTTAGTTTTTAACGTATCGGATTTCCATTCGATTTTCAGCTTCCACTTGCATTGCTGAAGTTGGGTGTTTGTAGCTATTAGCTGTCAGTGTGATGTCATATAAAAAGGTTTTACCGAAGGTATTGACTATTTACGATTTCTGTAATGTCAAGAAGTAATTATCCAATATATATGGGGAGCAGTTGTTGATACGGTAGAAGTATTTCTATCTGCACAAAGTGGCCGCTTTATAAAGCAGAGGAGTGAGAACTTGCAGCCATGACTAGTCAGAATGCTGGATTCGGAGCCTAGAAAATTTGTAGCGTAATATCGGCAAATTGTTCCTAGCTGTCAGACTAAGTTGATTTTAAACTCTTTTTAGCAAGACATTAAGCTTTTTTCCTTTTTTCTAAAATTGTTTTTAGATTTTAGCGTTGAGTGTAGTTGCTTAAAAAATTTTTATATTCAATATATTTATGAGTAAACCTACGACACCGAAAAGAAATTATAAAGAGGATATTGCAGCACGTGATTTTAAATTGTCTGGGAAGAACAATACTCTTGTTTACACATCAAAATGCTTCCAAGCCTGTTTGTTTGATATGTGGAATTTGTATAACAGTTCCAAAAAAATTTAACTTGGTCCATCAGTTCAAACAACTGCATAGTGATTTCAACAGCAATTATCCTGTTGGATCAAATTTGTGAACGGAATTTATCAATAAAAAAAGAAATTTTTAGCCGGCTAGCAATCTTTGTTCCAGAAGAGAAATGACTAAATGGAAACCATGGTGAAGGCTTCTTAAGAACTTTCTTTGTTGTTAGCCTGCAAGAAAAAACCATATACTGACGGAGAGGAGATTAAAAAAAGTAGCCTTTTAATTTTTGCCTAAAATGTTGGTGATATAAATGTCAAAAATATCGTTGATAAAATAGTTTTGTCTAGAAATACCGTCATGCGTCGTCGTACAGATGACATGGGCCAGAATGTTGGAATGGAAATTGCCTCTGGCCTTCAAAATTGGAAATATTTTTCATTAACTTTGGATGAAATCTTTAATATCACAGACAATGCGCAGTTAAGCATCTTTGTGCGTTGCACGAACAATAATTTTGATACTGTGGAAGGACTTCTTGATTTGAGCCAACTAGTTTTAACTACAGGTAAAGACATTTAAGAAATTAATATGTAATTGAAGTTAAAAGTAGAATGGACAAAATTAGACAGTTTGCACAGATGGAGCGCCTTGCATGGTTGACAGAATAAAAGGTTTTGTTGCTTTGCTTGAAAGTTATTTGGGAAGAAAGTTTTCGAATATTATTGTATTATTCATCAAGAAGCTCTTTGAGCCAAGGACTTATACTCGTTTTTCGTTGTTGATCCCTTGGTGCGATGTATCAACAAAATACGAGCTCGTGCTCTGAATCGACGAAAATTTTGTACGCTCTTTCCTGCAGAAACGGAAGAAAATAGCGAGTTACTCCTTCATTGTTAGTGTGCACTGGTTTTCTAAAGGAAGTTCACTTACGAGATTTTGGAGTTTGAGGGAATGCGTTTTAGAATATCTGGAAGAAAGCGATGAACTGCCCAGTGAATGCTCGCTCCTCAGCAGTGAAAATTGTCTGTGGGATTTAGCTTTTCTTACCGATATAATGGAACATTTAAACAATTTAAATTTAAGATTACAGGGAAAAAATCGTATTTTTCCTACTCTAGTTGGTCATATATCTTCTTTTGTGAGCAAACTTTTGCTTTTTTTCTTCTGGATTTTGGAGAGATAAAATTAACTCATTTTCTATTCGTGCAGGAATTATCTGCCAAAGTTAATAATATTCCTAACTATGATAGATTTAAAAATTTAATATCCATTTTGCAGGATTCTTTCAGTGCGAGGTTTGAGGATTTTAAAGATGATAAAAAAATACTGAACTTTTTACTAATCCTTTTTCGATTTTTCTTCAAGACATTAATTGTCACCCACCTCAGGTACAAATTGAAATTATTGACCTACAGCACCATATTACTCTGAAAAGCAAATATAAGGAAATTATTTTAACCGCAAATGATCCGAATTACATCGAATTTTGGAAATTTTTGCCACCAAGCAATATTCCAAATTTACACTGGTGTCCAAAAGTTAAGCATAAGTAATAATTATGTGAATAAAGAAGGAACTGTAAATCAGAATGGCGGGAAGCGTGATATACGAGTGTAAAAAGGTTATAAAATAAGGAAGCAAATCAAAAGAATGATAATATTTAATTTTATTATCCAAAGGTGCAGTTTGAAAGGAAACTGAGCATAGCAAGCATTCACAAAAGAAAAAATGAAAGAAAACATTAAATAAAATACTGATATTTCACTTTAATAAGGAGTGTGGTCACCTCTGACAGCCAGGCACGTTGCACAGCGATTTACCTTACTTACTATGAAATGATGAATGAGTTGTGAGCTCAAACGGTTCCAAGCTTCTTGGAGAGCTCTCTTCAGTTCTGTAACGGAGCTTGGTGGGTGCAAAAAGGCTGCAATTTGTCTCCCGAGCATACCAGATACATGCTCGATAGGATTTAAATCAGGGGAGTTCTCAGGGCACGACATGCGCTGGATGTTTTCCGTTTCAAGGAAGTCATCAATCAGCACCGCTCGGTGACATGGCGCATTATCATCCATGAATATGAAGTCAGGACCGACAGCACCTCAAAACAAGCAAACATAAGGCTCAAGAACTTCGTCTCTGTATCTTTGAGCAGTCACAGACCCCGTGTAAAAGAAATTGAGGTCTGTGTGGCCGTTCATCATGATGCCTACCCATACCATTACTCCCCTTGATGGAAAATGATGTCTTTCCGTTATATTTCTTGCTTCAAAACGTGTTCCGCGTTCTCTCCATATAATTACCCGCCGAGAATCACTACTCAGACTAAACCGGGACTCGTCACTGAACATCACATTGGCTTACTCTCCCACACTCCAATGTAGATGTTTCAAACTTCAGTTCAAACGAGCGCGTTTATGCGCAGACGGGAGGGGAATAGAAACTGCTGGTCTTCTGGCATACAGGCAAGCCTGACTAAGTCTCCTGTAAACATTTTGTCACAAAATTCGTATTCCTGTGGCCCTGTGAGCAGTACTGCCCCTCTGACGTCGCGCACTTATTACCAGATATCGGTCTTGCCGAGGGGTTGTGACACTTGGTCGACCATATATTGGTTGTCGGGTAACATCTCCCGTTCTTTGAAACCTCTTCCACCGTCTTGTGATCACAGACTGGTCTACATTTAGAATTCGATACACTTCGGTTTGTGATTATGAGGATACCAGCATTCCAACGATTCTTCTTTTCGTAAACATGTCCAATTGGTGTCTTTGTGCCATCATTCACTTTGTTTGATGGTTAACAACGTTCCTTCGCACAGCTGTTGCACGAAACTTGTCTGAACAGCCTATGCTGCGTGAATCGGTTTCTTTGCGTTCCGACATGCGCCGGTGTTTCGCGCAGGACGTAGTCGACTGAAAAGTTTTGCATAAACCCAATGTTTCTTCTTCATGCAATTAATATCCGCAAGAAATTTAGAATAATTTTACGAATAATTTTTTCACATTTTATGATTTATGCTTAACTTTTGGACGCCAGTGTACATTATTTAGTAGTCAGATATTGTTGTAGGTTTGGATCAATATGTTTGTGAAGAAATATTTTCTGTTATGAACGTAATTAAATCAAAATATCGCTCAAAATTAAGTGATATACACCTAATTTTGTTAGCATCTTCACGAACTAACCCAAATGTAGATAATTTAGTAAAAAAAACTACAAACTTAAAAGCCACATTAAGAAAGTACTGACTGCTTAATAATCATTGAAAATTAAATGTTTCAAGTTGCTTATTTTTATTTTGTACCTAAGCTAACTGATCGATCCTGTAAAAATTTGACAACAAAAAAATATAAATTTCTACTTTTTTTAAAAAATTTGCTATACTATTTTCTTTCCTTTTTTTTACATTTTCACTACATAGAGCTTGCATTTAAAAATATGTTTTTGGTGTAAATAACCCATAATAAGCCTGTAAGTAAAATGTTTTTCACTTTTGTATACCTTTAGTTTGGTGGAAAAGTGGGAAGTGGCACGCGTAATTTTTTTTTATCAGATTGTGGCACGCTTCCCAAAAAGGTTGGCCACCCCTGAGCTAGTATCTCAACCAAACAAAATTCTTATTAAAAAAACACAAATAAAAGTAAAATAAAAGAGTACTCTGAAAAAAAAATGTAAGGAATGTATATAATCCCTATTTTTGTTCGGTTGAAAATTTCCAACAAAAAGTAGCCGTAACACAAATATTTTCACATATTCTTACATCCAAATTAATATCTAAGGTACAAAAACATTACATTCAGACATTTATATATAATTATTAACCTTTCAATTTGCTGTATTTGGTATAAAGTTGTACAAGATAACATTAGTTTTAGGCTTCTATCACTAGTTTTCCAAATATACTTTTTACAAATTGTGCCACTTATCTTGTAAATAGTAAAATTAATACATTTTCTCATTTGAAAGTTCTAAACAAGATATTTAGATGCATTTTTGTGTGTGTGTTGTATTACTTATCTTTAATATACATATATTAAATGTATTACCTTGCAGTAATTTACACCCCCCCCCTTTTATTTAAATATTCCCTATAATAATACTTAAAAATGTAAGGCAGGTTTCTGAACTTCCAAGGTGTAAATATGCAATGGAGGAAACCAGGATAAAAGCAAAACACGTGTACACAAAAAGTGAAATACGATCAAAATTGCATCACATAAAGGTATAGATCCATTTTTATCCAAATTTAACTATAACTAGAAACAAGATTTTGGTATAAAAGAAATTCATTTTGGAAATCAAATGTTTTGCTTATTTAACATCATTAGGTTTGATGCACACACACACACACACAATTTATGGTTCCATAAAAATATACTATTCATGGTTCCATAAATATATACTATTCATGGTTCCATAAAAATATACTATTCATGGTTCCATAAAAATATACTATTCATTAAATTACAGATACAAATAAGACAGTAACACACGAGAAATAATGACCCTTTACAAAGATAGAGATTAATGCAAGATCAATATAAAATAAATTATTATAGAAGATTAACTAATGTTCTCCTGAAAAGAGAAACAAAAAAAAATTAATAATTTCTTCTCTAATATCCTGCAGAATTTTTTTTTTCACTAACACCTTCTTTTAATCGTCCTGAAAAATAAATAAACAAAACTAACAATCGTAACTAATAATAAAAACTTGTAACGGTTACATTTAAACTCTGCCTTCCCTTGACAAATAACGACAGCCAGGTGGCGCTACTTGTTCTTGGGGGAAAGGAGAACGTTTTTTTCCCCAGAGTTCTTGTGCCGCCGGATGGTCCCCGAGCCATGGATACACGTGGAGTCAGGGAAAGCCTTTCCCTCCTTTTATGTCTAGTTCCTACATTATGTATTTTTGTTTGTGTGTGTGTCTCCTTGTGTTGTGGAACTTCATGAACATTAAAAATATCTTGTTCCTGTAACCATCAAAGGCTGCATTAATCAGTATTTCACAACATGGGAGCATTACAATGGCGCCCAACGTGGGCTATAATAAAACTATATAAATAAAATACTATACCAGCAACAGCTGCCCTATCAGACTCTGATAACCTTAAGTGCTCTTACTGATTTTCATGATTTTTATGCTTCGGAAAATATTGCACCACTACATTTTCAGTACTCTGTCTAACTTTTATTATTGCTGGGCAACTTATTCCAATTTTAGCAGAGCCTTGGGACTTTAAACTCTTGACACCTTTCCCTTTTGGTTTGTATGTCCCACTTCGACAACAGTGATAATTCATCACTATGTCTCCATTTTTAAGTGTTTTACTTCCTTGCTGTCTAACATATTTTGACATGGTCTTGTTTTCTTCTTCTTCTTTCCATGTAACAAATTCTATAGTGTTAATTAAAAGGAAGTTTACATTTATTAATATAAAATTACGCGAACTTTAATTGAAAACATTAATACATAAATGTATAAAATTCAGACTATTACAGTGTAAATTCATAAACTAAATTTTAAAATGCAACAATATATACCACTGAAAGTACTGAATTCCTTCAAAATCCCTCTATTTAAATCACACTGTTGGTGAGCATGAACATTTTTTAAATACCTTTTCAAACATAAAGAGGGAGTGATGACTAGATCACAAAATGAGCAGATTAAGTCTCTGGTATGTACATTCATTTCAGTCTCCATTTTTGAAAACAGTAAGTATAAAAAAGTTGATTACAGAAAATTAAAAAACAAATTAACTAATTAAAATTACAAGAAAGATAATAAAACAATTAATTAATAAAATAAAGCAAAATATCACAAGAAATCAAAAATAAAAATTATCCAAAATGCAAATAAAATGCGATAAGAACTTCAACAAAAATCATTCGACTAATACAGCAATACAAAAATAGTATAGGACTATTCAATTAATTTAGTTTCCATATTATATAACAGATGGCGCTAGCATTGTATTAAAAAAACTATCAGGGTGCAAAAGCGCTGTCTCGATCCACTGCTTAATCCATAGGTTCTCAACGTAACGCCCCCTTGTGGGCGTTTGAGACTTTCAGGGGGGCAGTAAAAGCCCCAGAGAAATTTAGGGGGCGTTGAGATGGCACGGAGGTGCTTGGGCAGATTAACCAAAAACGACTTTAAAAACATGCTGATTATGTACTAACAAAAGTAAACTTCAATATTGTTTACCTTATGTAGATTGTATGTATTTAAATCATTTCTACATCATATATACGAAAACTAACATTTTTCGGTAGTTCGGGAAGTGGATGAAATACTTAAAGATTACATTACATTCAGACCTATACATTAAATTGAATGATATAGTGCATTTTAATTTCTGTAGTGCATGTGTTATCTTTGTCTGTGATCAATAGGAACTGTGTTTCTTCCACTGCATTTCATTACCTATATTATCCGAGTAACATAATTAAATATGTTAACCAGGAATTAACGTGATTCTATAAAGGTTGAACCTGTCGATTTATATTTATTTGAAAGCAATAGTTTATTATGAATTACTTCGTATCATCAAAACCCCTGCATATCTTTATAACAGGTAAGCTAAAACTTTTATTCTGCTTTTTTAAATGAAGAAGAAATTCAGCAGCATTTCAATTCCAACAATATACTACCAATGACTAAAATATATAATATTACACATTTAAATATGTTGGTGGTAATAGATATTTCAGAGATTCGCAAGTAAAAAAATAGGGGCTTTAAAAAAATTAAATTAAAAAATATATTCTTTTAGTAATAGGATATTTTTTCAGACTTAACTCTTGTTTTCACCATGTATTACGTACACTCTTATTTTTCTAGAGTGGGAGGGGGTGGTATCAAAATATTCACTGGAATAGGGGGTGGTATTGAAATATTTGCTACAAAAGGGGACACTAGTCCAAAAAAGGTTGGGAACCTATGGTCTAATCTGTTGCTCTATCATATCCATCACATCTGGAATTCTTGCGAACGTTTGCCTGAGTCTGGGCAACCTATCGGACGTCTGCGCAAAACAACGTATCTATCTTGAATGTGCATTTTATAATTTGCACGCACGCGTGTTAGTTGTAATTCACAGTATTAAGTATTTACGGCAGAGATTAAAAGAAAATAATAGATACAACTTTTAAGTTGTAAGCGAACATTTGACTATAGTAAAGTATCAACAAGTACACAGACGAGTATGGTTACGAAAGTAAAGGAAATATTTTGAAGAATACTTAATTTTTAGATTTACCATTACTGAAGTAAATGGAGAACAAAAAAGCCCCTGTATGATAAGCGTGAAAACTTACAAACCTGAAGAATATGTTTAAGTTGTTTTTAAAACCATTCAAAATCATGTTGCTCCGATGGCAAAGAATTTTAAAAAGTATTTTCTTGCTGAAGACCACTTGATTGTAAGTTACGAGTGGGTTAGGGATCTATTTCAAAATACTTCAAACGAGCTCTCAACTGCCGAAGAAGAAATCTTCATAGATTTTACATCCAGTGGCGAAATTAATAATTTTTGCAATAAATCGCTCTTTGAATTTTATGTAGAGGTGGACGCTGAATTTTCTACAGTGAAAACAAAAGTATTTCGTGTACTATATTACCCCATTTTCAACATCCTACCTTTGTGAAATCGGATTTTCTGCGGTGGCTGCTTTCAAGACGAAAAAAATATATATATACATTTCAGCTTAATATAGAAAAGTAACTCAAAGTGTCGGTGAAATTGTCGAATCGGCCATTGGTCCGCCAAATTTTGAAAAATCGCCAACTTTTCTCGTTTTTACGCCGCGATCCGACTTCTTCCTCTCTGATACAAAATTCACGAGGGTTACCAGATTTGACGCACTTATCGATTTAGTGAAAAAACACTTGGCGAGATAAGTGACGGATTCGACAATTCAACCAAAGGGTCAATTTCTAATTTTTAGCCTTCCTTTGAAAAATGTTGCTCTGCAAGAGCCCTTGGAAGTCACTAACAATTATTATAGACTTGTTCTTAATTTATTACTAAGAAGTTAGTTAAATACCCTTTGTAGTACTGATACATTAAAAGTGTACTGGTTAAAGTACCTGCTTTTTGCCTTATTTCATTTCTACAAAAATAAAACAATATTCATAATATAATAGCTGAATTGCAAGGAGAGTAAAACCAAGTGCACAACACAAACAATGTATATAAAATATAAAAGGATTTTTTAAATGAATGGTCATATCGTAAATAGTTTTAAACGAACTGTAATTTTAAGCCTCACAGAATTAGCATTTAGAATTAATGTTAAATAATGCAAAATAATATAAATTCGGATGAAGAATAATTGAGTTAGTTTTTTTTTAATATTTAAAGCGAGAAGACTTCAAAATGTCTTAATCCAAGAGCAGGTGCGCACTGGATACTAAAGGCAATAGCAGTGCGAGGAGGGACTCAGTTACCCCAATCCTTTTTTTATTATTATTTTTAGTGTACGCTATAAATATCGTATTTCCAGTGAATAATTTATTTAAGAGGAAGTATACTCACACACTTTCAAGGACTTCTCAATTTTTCTTTCATAATTTGAGAAAAAAAATCCAATAAAACTGAACTTAAAGGATTCAAATGTGCATGACCTTAATACAAGACACAAATCACAGACACTTTTCACTAATATTACAGGAATGTTATTTGCAGGCCAAACTGCCAATTGTTGTTCACGTTATTGTAGCTTTATTTGTCCTTTGATGATCGACTTTTTGTATCGACATGTTGAAATTTTTTTTGCTTGTATGTTTTTGGCAGAACAAAGAGTGTTTTGTGCTATACTTATAACTTCCTATTTTAGTTGAAGAAGTTGCCTAGGAAGCATTGGAAAATGTTATCCTTCATTTCATATTCATTGCTTTTCTCAAATTAACTTTCGCTGTCATGAGTAGTGTGGATTATTTCAGCAGGTCCTTTCCTTGATGGATCAGTGGGGGAGGGGGAGTGAATTAGGAGTCTTCCTTTTCTTCTTACATCTCAAGTAAAGTATTTCAATAATAATAAAAGTGCTAAATTTTTTTCTTCCTGAATTTTCTTTTATTCTGGATCTGAGTTATGTTTTTTCTCAGAAAGAGTAGTATCTTAGCTTTAAAAAGAAACGTAATAAGAAAAAATCACTCCACTCGGGGAAATGTTTTTTTAATTTGGTTATAGATCAAAGATTGAAGCTTTTATTTTTTGATGACGTCATATCGCCAGATGTTATACACTGCTGGTAATCGTAAATGCAAAACCCTAAAGAAAGCTCACAAATAACATGAAATTTACAACATGCATTTGAGATATTCAAATGATTAGAATTTCAGCGCAGACACACATCACGCACGCCTGTGGCGCCACCTAAAAGCGCTATTTAAAACTTGGAGATTTCGACCATTTCAAGTTCGGCAATTTTGTTTTTCATGTGTTTTTTTCAAAAAATGATCAGTTATGTCTCGTAGAAAACAGCGATCTGCTTTTGATCAAGTATCCGAATTCAACAAAGGAAGGATAGTGGCCCACCAAAATTGTGGATTATCTTACAGGGAAATCAGTAGTCGTGTTGGACGAAACCAAACAATTGTAATGCAGATATTTGGCCGTTGGATGCGGGAGGGTACGACGCACTGACGTGGTCGATCGCATCCACGTCAGAGCACCAATTCACGTGAGGACAGGCAAATTGTGTGCATGGCAGTGACGGATCGATCAGTCACATCACGAACCATAGCACAGCACATTGAGTCAGTAGCGCATCATTCAGTGTCTGCGTGTACCATTCGACGCCGTTTACAGCAGAGTGGTCCGTCCGCAAGACGTCCATTGCATGGTCTACCCTTGACGCAGAACCACAAACTTCTCCGCCGCCAATGGTGCGATGAAAGAAGGATGTGGGTGGCAGAATGGAATGACGTTGTCTTTACTAACGAGTCACGCATCTGTCTACAACACCACGATGGTCGGATTCAAGTCTGGAGACACCGTGGAGAGAGGATGCTGAACAATTGCGTTATGCACCGCCACACTGGTCCTGCACCGGGTATTACAGTATGAGGCGGTATTGGATATCACTCTCGCACTCCTCTAGTACGCATTGCCGGTACTTTAAAAAGCCAGCGCTACATCTCGGTGGTGTTGGAGCCATTTGTCCTTCCTTGCTTTCAGGGCTTGGCCACAGCCATATTTCAACAGGATAACGCGCGACCACACGCGGCACGCATTGTCCAAAGTTTCTTCGTCATTCAGCAGATTGAATTGCTTCCTTGGACGGCTTGCTCTCCGGATCTTTCGACGATAAAAAACATGTGGTCCAAGGTTACTCAACGATTGACCCAGATTACACCCCCAGCTGCCACACCAGATCAACTTTGGCAACTTGTGGAAGCTGCTTGGTCTGCTGTACCTTAAGAACACATCCAAAGTGTCTTTGAATCAATGCCGAGGCGTGTGGCAGCGGTGATCTGCAATAATGGTGGCTATTCTGGCTACTGATTCTGGCAACAACCGCACTTCACAGAAGTCTATAAATTTAATTATTTGATACTTGGTCAACATGTTATCTACAAAATAAATTTTGTTGTGCTATCTCTTGTCTTTCATGGTGTTGCATTTACGGTGGCCGGCAGTGTATGTAATTCATATCAGAGTAAATGTGTATTTTTTTTATGTCAGAAATTATTTTGTGTTTTACTTCATTATAGGGTTTTTCTTAAAAATCTTTTATTTTCGATAGGTCCGCGCCCCGTTGTAGGGTTATCACTTCCTCCCCACGGGGCGTTCCCCACAGTTTGAGAAACGCTGCGTTAGATAAACTCCTTTAAGCTGTACAAATAATGGTACGCCCTGTTCCAAGAAGAAACTAAACATGATATTTATCTTTTAATTGAGTAAAAAGAGAGTTTAAGCACAAATATGGGTAAGAAGAAATAAAACCGAAACTATATTGAAATGAATTGGAGAGAAAATTGCAAATATTTTGGTTTATACAGGGTGTCTAGCCTTAATGTGGCCCAATAACTAATTCCCAAACTTTTCGGTTTATATATGCACTTCCAATTTGAAAAATGCTTTAAAAAAGGTAAAGAATGTTTTTACATGCTTTTCATACAAAAAAAAAACCATTTACAAAAACATTACGAAAATTTAATTTTTATACGGTCCCCAGGTCCTATCACTTACATTTAGGAAAATATGCAATACACAAAGACAAAGTAAGCACAAAAAGTTTCATTTTATTACGATAAAATTCTGGCCAAGTTATGGAATTTTGAAAATGAAACATTTCATCTATTTTCTCGACCATTTTCAAGAAGCTAGTAAGGGGCCGTCTCCAAAGTGAAATTAATTATTACTTTGCCAGGAAACTTTCGCTCCTGCACGTTACTCTTATTTAAACCATTTTCAAATTTTAAAGTACATACATTACGTTAATAATACAATAATTGAGTACTTATGAAATAAAAATTTTCTGTGTACCTGTAAAACCTAGACAAAATAAAATATTTTTGACGAAGAAAATATTTCAAAAGCAGTTCCAAAAGAATGAACACATTTGCTTCGGTTCTGATCATGGCGAATGTTAAAAGTCTGTTGTGTAGTTGCTTGCAATTGCATACAGTCGTATTCTATTATTACGAATTCTTGTACGGGAGAACGAGATGTATACAAATGAAGAATACTGCGCAATGGTACTGTTGTATGGACAGACTAATCGAAATAAAAGAGAGGCGGCAAGACTTTACGTCATTGAATTTCCCAGTCGAAGACATCCATCTTATTGTACAATTGCCCTTGCTGTTCAACGGTTGTATAAAACTGGGAGTTGTCATAGACGTATTTCCTTGTCTCGTGCCACACCTTCAAGCTTGCGGATACACGCTGAGGATGTACTAGGATATGCCCTGGCTCATCCTGAAAGTAGTGTCCGGGATATTAGCAAGGCTTGTTCCTACTCAAAATCGACGGTGCGGAACATATTACATACATACGATGCATATTCTTATCGTCCAGTCCTGGTGCAGGAACTAATGCACGGAGACCAGGAGCGTCGTTTTGATTTTTGCAATTTTGTGTTAAACACACTGGATGAAAATCCAGATTTTTTAATAAAGTTTGTGGTCAGATGATTGCCAGTTCTCGTGGCAAGGCACTATTAATACACAGAATAGGCATTATTGGTCCCTCGAAAACCCACATCTAATAGGACTGAATCACCACCAATTGCATTGGTAGGTGAATGTGTGGTGCGGAATATGGAAAAGCACCTTAATTGACCCAATGAATTTCGATGGACCTTTAACATCAGAATCATACACGGAAATTTTATCTGGACCAAGTTTCCTTAAGGGATTTGTCACGCTTGTGGTACCAGCATGATTGTGCACTCGCACACAAACCTGTGCAACCATATACATTTTTGGCGCATACATTTGACACTCGAATAATCGGTTAAGGCGGTTACCATGATTAGCCTCCGCGATCACCCAGATTAAGTCCTCTGGATTTCTTTCTCTGGGGCTTCTTAAAAAGCAAAGTGTACGAACGTGAATCCACGAGTAAATCCGATTTACTTAATCGAATCAGCATGACATGCAGATCTGTGACACCAACAATGTTGCAGAAGCTACAGGCAGAGTTTCTGACGCGGTTTCGGGACTGCATTTCTGCGGAAGGCATTCATTTTGAACATTATCTAAGTTAATTTGGTCATTCTCATATAATAAAACCCCTGCTTCATGAATGGTGCATCATTCCCTTTTATGCTATAATTTGAATGACAAATCGTATTCTTTTGCTGCTATTTGTTAAAACAAGCTGTTTTAATCTTTTCGTTACAAGTTGTATTTCTTTAATTTAACTTTTGTTGTTTGCCATACAGCAATACAAATGATCAAT
The DNA here is from genome assembly GCA_019973975.1 of Trichonephila clavata. Taxonomy (NCBI): domain Eukaryota; kingdom Metazoa; phylum Arthropoda; class Arachnida; order Araneae; family Nephilidae; genus Trichonephila; species Trichonephila clavata. The sequence continues at coordinate 16,041 of BMAO01023905.1, read as the reverse complement.
CTATGATGTTTACTACGATGTTTTAATATTACTATGAGGTTTTCTTTTGCTCTTTCTGTAGATAGTGAATTACTGTTCACTAAACTCAATTTATTTACGAACCCCTTTTCTGAGCAATTTAGATGCTTCAACTTTAGGTAGGCATAACTCGGTCAGCTTTTATCATAATAAAATGATACTTTTTGTGTTTACTTTGTTTTTGTGTGTGTACTGAATATTTTCCCAAATACAAGTGATAGGACCTGGAAAGCGTATAAAAATTTAATTTTTGTAATTGATTTGTAAACGGGTTTTTTTTGTTCGAAAAGCACGTAAAAACATTCTTTACCTTTTTTGAAACATTTTTTTTAAATTGCAAGTTCATATCTAAGCCGAACGGTTCGGGAATTAGCTATTGGTTCACATTAAGACTGGGCACCCTGTACATTGCTGATGTGAGCTAAGATATTATGAGAAAAAAATAAAAGCATTAATTATGAAAAAGTTCAGACCCTCTCCTTTTTTAATTTTATTTTTAATAAAATAAACGGCTATCAGGGCATAAGAGTTCCTAGCCTTACATAGTAATCGCGTTATATTAGTAGCCCGTTGCCATGATGAATTTCGTGGTTCCTAATCTGACTACGTCAGACAGGTGGCATAAGGAACAACAACAGTTATATGAGCGATACTTATATATTATCGCAACCATATTGCCGACATTATAAGAAAGGGAGTACAATGTTGTCGATTCAACGGGTACGACACATGGGAAATCAGGGTTTCCAACTTCACGAGTTACACGAACGTTTCCATTGTTGCGGTAGTACGTATAAGTACCATATAAACATATATATTATACAAATAAATCTATGAAAGTACTTTATTTATAATATTTCAGACTAATTGATATCTTTTCTGTTAAAAAAAAAGAAATATATATATATATATATATATAAGAATGAGTAATTGCTTAAACATTGCCCTTTACAGAAAATGGATGAAATAAAAAAATATACCAAAGAATGGGCATGAAAAAAAAACTACTTTACGGCTATAAGCTAAAATGTCGTAAAAGAAAACGCAGTACATTCAAACAATTGGATTCTCTTGCTCAGAATAAATCAGAAGTTCTGTCGTGTTGTCACATAAGCACACACAATACTTTATTTTTTGCGTAAGCTTTATATCTATGCTTCCTGGAAGACATCGAGTGTCTTTTAAACAATTTTCTGAATTCCATCGAGGAAGAAAATAGCAGTCCTTTAGGAGATTGCGGATTATCCTTCAAAGAAATCGGTCAACGTGTTGGACAAAACCAAGCAACTGTGATACACATCTGCCATCTCTGGATGCTGGACGAAACAACGGAATGACGCGGCCATTCACACCCGTCTTGTTTCATCACTGCCCGTGATGACAGGCGGATTGTGTGCATGACAAGGATGGATTACGCAGCCACATCGTTAATCGCAGCACGTTAGATTTAGTCTGTTACACGTTATGCGGTGTCCAATCGTAACATTCGACGACATTTCTGCAGAGGAAATGTCCGCAACGCATCCATTGCTACCATTACACTTGAATGGAAACCACAGGCTTTTGCTCCGTCAATGACGCGATGAACGGTCAACATGAACATTGGAATGGGACGACATTATGTTTACTGAATCCCATTTCTGTTTGCAACATCACGTTGGTCGGATTTAAAATTGGAGACACCATGGTGAGAGACAGCTTAATTATTGCGTTATGCATCATCTCATTGGTTCTGCACCCGTTATCATAGTTTGAGGTGGTATTAGGTTTCACTACCACATTCCTCTAGTACATATTGCAGATACACTAAAATACGAACGCTACAACTCTGAGATTTTGGAGCTAGTGGTGTCCTCATACATTCAGTGTTTCCCACCTGCCATATTACGAAGGATAATTCGTGACCACAAGTGGCACGAAATGTTCAAGAGTTCTTCTTTACCCACCAAAATGAATTGCTTCATTGGCCTACTTGTTCTTCCGATCTAACACCAAACGAAAACGTGTGGTTCATGTTTGCACAATGACTGGGGTCCGAGATACACAATTTGCCTAAACACCAGATAAACTTTGGCAATATGTGAAAGCCACATAGATTGTTTTACCCCAAGGATATATTCAAACCCTCTTTGATTCTATGCTTGGGCATGGGGTGGAGGTTATAGTCAACAATAGCAGCTACACACTAACCACTGATTTTGTCATCATCCGCACATGTCACCAGACGCTATAATTTTTATCATTTTATCTTTTTACATCATTTTATCTGCGAAATAAATATCGCTGTGATAATCTCTGATCCTTCTTGATGTTGCATTTTGTGTAGCCAGAAATATATGCGAACACTGGTCAATGAAGTAAAAACCCAAGATTAATATTTTATTGGACCTTCTTTTATACAGATAACTGTACAGAGTTTTTCGGGGATCGAGTCTGCATCCTTCTGAGGTGCGCTTACGTCCAGAGAATACCATACATTTGCTAACCAGTTTCTTAAATCTTGTAAATTAGATTGAAAGGAAAATGCTGTTGAAAGCGTCTTTCCACCATATATTCCACACTTTTTCTAACTCGGTAAGATCACGATTATGCATTGACCAGGAAGGATGTAAATCAGACTGATGTTCAGCAAGCTAATTTTTAATACTTCTGGCACGATATATAGTTACATTGTTATCCATGATGTATCCGTCGTTATCAATAAAAAAGTAACAATGTAGTGTGCACTTGATCTGTTTTTATAACTAGGTGCCCCATAACTTTCTGTTTATCCTCGGCACAAAAGGACACCACTGACGTAAAAGAAGAACATGTCCCATGTCATGATTCTCCCATCTGTCTATTGCAGAGGACGAGTAAGACAAAATAGATTCAATGCTTCGTGTTGCTCTCGCCAAATTCGACGTCTTCCGTCTGAGCAAAATAAGGTGTAGCGTGATGCTTCCAATCACATTACCCATTTCCAATCCTTAAATGTCCAATGTCTCCTTTTTTGATACAACTTCAATCGAAATTATACATTTCAGCCAGAAATGAGTGATTTTCTCACAGGCACCCTACTATGAATTTAATCTTCTGTAATTATCTGAGTAAAGCTCGAGCTTAAATCTGTTGGGAAGATAGTTTATGATTTTTATCAGTTGAAAAATGTAGCAGTCCCTTTTCTACTGTACAAGAGGAAGCCGATCACGCTTTTGGGAAACTGCGCTCGAACCGCAGTTACATCTTTTAGTGAATTATTGGGGGTTCTGAATCCAGCCTTTCATACAGCTGCTTTTGAGAGCCCAATGATATTAACTGTCTTCGAAATCGTAGTCCCTGCTTTTGTAGGCACCAAGAGTAAGCCATTTTACAAATGGTGAAAGATTTGTCACATTTCTTCCAATTATGCTTCATTCATTGTCAAAATAACTCACATTTTACTTATACTATCATTCTAATCACGTAACCCACACACCCCAAAAAATTGCATGCTTCATCCACACACACACACACACACCACGCATTTAAATAAAAATCTGAAAGGTTTCTAATTCATTGATCAATATATATATACATATTGATGTTCATATATTAGGCTGGGTAGTGGTATTATGCGGGGGGAAATATATAATCAATCAAAATATACCTATACGGGAAAGCTGTTCTGTGGGGTGGAGATTAGGAGAAAAATAAATTAAATTAAATTAATTTCAAAATTTAATAATAACAGAGTTGAAATTCTAAAAAAAAAAAAACTGGAAGAAGATAATTTTGACTGGATTATTTAGAATCAATAATTATTTAATTTTAACGTGATGATTCATTCAGATTAAATTTGCAACAGTACAAAACCGAGCTCTTAAGCTTCACTGTTGAACCCCACAGTCTGATTCAAGCTGTTTTACGTCTTCCGCTTTATCGTTCAACTTTTTAAGTAAGTATTTTTAGTTAATTACTATAAAAGCTGTTAAATGTGTATCTGATGTTTTTTCTTATAACTATGTAATATGGATTCTTTTAATATAATAAGTGTTAAAATTTACTAAATGTCGTTGCGTATTGACAATCTCATTATTTTGACTTTTTACAATAAGAGAAATGCAAATACCTTAACTTCATTTACCTTGGTACCCCAAGTTTTATTTGGTTTTTTCCTCTTTCTACTATAAAACATCTTTTCCGCATACAGGTAGATTTTGAAGTTGAAAACAAAAAATGTTCCTGCCTAATATACATTTTTTAAAAAAGAAACCTTTACATTTTTGCTCATTGTTCATCTTATTCAGAATACATTCCTGTATATAATGAAATTTTATTCCCTTATTCTAGTATTCTTTGTCAACGATTCATTGGTAACTATTTCTCTAAAAATTCACGGCAAAATATGCAATTTTTTTTTAATTTAAGGATTTTAAAAAGCTTTTTTGGTTTTCCTCTATGTATATGTAATATGTAAAACAAATGTTGCGCTCAAAATAGCGTAGAAAATTAATCATTTAATTTTTAAAAGAAAAAAACTTAAAATTTTTTAAATGATTTAAAATGCTACTTCTACAAAAATTAACCTGCATACTTGAAATTTAATTTACAAACACATTAAACTACTTTTAACAAAAGTTGGTATGTGTATTTTGAAAAAAACACAATTGGTTTTCTTATAATATTTCTTTTTATGAATGCTTGCTCAAAAATACTTAAAAAATATAAAAAACCTAAATTCATTTATTTTTTTAAAAATAAGTATTACTTTGATTCAGAAATATATATCAACTTCCGTTATATGTGTCATGAGCAATAGTTTTTTAACCTGTATTTTAAATTGTTATTTTTTTCAGTTGATGCTCGTCCAGCTCCTCAAAGTAATTAAAACTATTCTATTTTAAAGAAAAAATGTATCGTTTATGAGGATTTTTTAGTATTATCAATTACTATTAACGAATTATTTACAACTGAAATACAATCTTCATTAATATAAAATAGTTTCAAGTCCTGGTATCAATATTTTCTGGAACAAAACATGGAGGATATTATTTTTATGGAATTTTCATTTTTACCAAATCTACATACACAACTTTCACAAGCGACGATCTGAAAAGGCATTTTACTTAAGAGTATTAAAAGAAACCACGAAGCTAATCGCTCCTGTAACAATTAAATAAGTTGCCATCAGAATATGCAAGTTCAAATAAATCAGATGAAATGACAAAAATACCATGAAGGTCTTAAAAGAATAGCTTTTCATAATCTTATCTAAAATAGATAATATCTTTTGAGCAAAAAATTAGCGTACATTTAATTTTCAAAATAAGAATTATCTGTATCCTTAAATGCAAATAGAACATCTTAACATCAATTATTCTTAAAAAATAACATTAGATTTTCATACCCTTTTTTCTCTGCATTAAACATAATTACTTTTTGCAGCCACTAGCTTTGACCATGCTACCGTAAAAAGTAAGTATACCATTTACGTCATCATCTTTCTAGTTGTTTGGAACAAATTTAATTCTAAAGTTCTGTGGGCTGCATCTACCAGATGGTGGGCGTTGGTGGAAAGTGATTCATTCATCAGCCAGTAAATTAAAGAAACTAACATTATTCAGAACTGCCGAGCGAGCAAGTACACGTGATTGCTTCACCCGTTTTATATACAGAGCATAGTGACGTCACTCAACCTCTTCACAGTTACAAAAACGTGGCACCAGCAGACACTCATTCACACAAATCATTTTTATTCACAACATATTCCCACCTTTGAGAATTGGAGTGAGTCTTAAACCTATAACATTTATAATTCAATAGATCAAGTCTCTTTGGTTCTTTAACCTTCTTTAATCTTCCTGTGAAGAAGTATATTTTTTCACAATTACATCATTAGTATTCAAGACATTTTCAGGTTTACTACATTTAACAGAAATTGATTCCTCTTTCAACGCCTTATCGTTATTTGCAATCAAATGTACTTCCAAAGGGAAGATACGTTGTACCGGGCGTATTACTGTTCCATGTTGAGTTTTAAGTCGAACTGTACGAATTTCCCCATCTCGACCAGGGATTAATTTTATAAATTTAGCTATAAAAATAGTTTCTTATTGTCGTCCCCAATTAAGACCATTTCCCCAACTGGGGGCTTACGCAACCGATTATCATTCTGTTTTTGTATTAGCTCACCTAGATATTCTTTCCTGAAACGTTGCCTTAAATTACTTAAAAGTTTAATTCTATATTTCATTCTTTTTCTTAAGTCTCGTGATTTTAATTCGTCAATATCGGAACAGCGATTCGCCATTAAAAACATTGCAGGAGTAAGAGGAATCAATTTCTGTGGATCTTCAGATATATAAGTTAAAGGTCTATTATTGATTAAAAATTCACAATCACAAATTACTGAAGACAATTCTTCATAGGTCAATATTTATTTTCCAAGAGAACGTCTCAATAGTTCCTTAATAAGGCGAACCAACCTTTCCCACCAGCCTCCCCAACAGGCGGTGGTGGGTTGTATAAATTTCTAAGCTATTTTTTGAGTTGATGTTTCTCTCGATGTCTTGTGTCAATCCAATTTCGCAAGGTCGTTGAAAGCACCCCGGAAATTGGTTCCGTTATCACAGTAAATTATCCTGGGCCTCCCTCGCCTGGCAATGAAGCGCCTAAGGTCTAGCAAAAAGGCATCAGAAGACAGAGCGTTTACTGATTCAATATGGAACACGCGATAGACTCCACTAGTAAATAATGCAATCCATACCTTTCACCAGTTTTTAAAAGCAAAGGTCCAGCTAAATCAATTCCTACAACTTCAAATATCGCACAATCAGTCACTCGGTCTGGTGGTAAAGCTGATGATCCGCTTGACAATGATTTCACTTTATTAAACGAGCACATATAACACATTTATTTAAAATACTCTTAATAGTTTTTCTAGATCTGATAATCCAGAACATTTCTCTAATTAATGATTACATTATTTGGAGATTCCAGCTTGACAGTTCTTTTTGTGTATAGATCTAATCAAAAGTTTTGTAAATTCACATTTATCAGGTAACAATATAGGATACAAAAATGAACTTTCATCATTTATTTCAGTTACTTTGGATTTTACCCTTAAGATATTATCATTATCAATAAAGGTAACAAATTTTAAAAATTGAACATCAGGTAAATAATATGTTTGAGTTAAACGAATCAATTGTTTCTCAGAATTTTCAATTTCAGCAACACAAAGCTTATGTTCTTTACATTTGTTATAGTCTTTGCGACAATTATTTACAAATCTTAAGGCCCACGCAAATATTCCAATCATTTTATCATAATCACACACATTACATATAAGCAAGGGGGGGTGCATCGTTTGCTACATCAACATTCGAATTTCTAGTTTTTTTTTTATCTCCACGTTAACTTCTTGAGGTTCGCAATTGATTTCACCATCAGGCCAATATTCCGAATTTTGTTTCAACCAGGAAAGCTCCTCCCACCATCTAGAATAAAGCATTTGTCGTGGAGAACAACCACGGGAAAGAAAATTCGCGATATTCATGTTTCCTAAGACATACTTGCATGATTGAATCTGACGTCAGTTGTCTAATTTCCTTTACCCTAATAGCTACAAAAACTGACCAATTTCTATATTTCTTAATCCACCAAAGTGCTGTTGTGGAATCGGACCAAGGAGTAACTTTCAAGCCAGGTATATTAAGCGCATTCAAAATAGAATTTAAAAGTCGAGCACCTATACAACAAACCCTTAGTTCCAAACGTGGTGTACTCAAAGGTTTCAGAGGAGTGACTCTAGACTTCTAACGAGAATTACGCTAACTCTAGAATCAACTATTGATCGAACAAAGACGCAACCCGCATATGACCCCTTGCTTGCATCAACAAATACATGCAATTCAATTTATATATCAATTTTCATACAACGTGGCACAGTTACATCTTTTAAAAATTCGAATTTCTTCATACCATTTCATACATTTATTTACAACATTCTGAGGTAGTTCCTGATCCCATGCAATTTTCATTTTCCATAGTTCCTGTAATACTAATTTGGGAAGCGATGTAGACGGTGCAAACATCCCAATGTGATCAAAAACTTTTTGTACAGTAAACAAAACCAATCGTTTGGTTATTTTCGTTTCGCAAGTTAATGATTCGAAATTCGTGTAATATTTCTCAAAACATCTCTCTCTCTCATTATCCAAGTCCCAAATAATACCCAAATAAAAGTTTCGCCTGAGTGTTTCTACTTGTCACATTGCTCACAAAAATACGTAAATTAAAACATTTTTTCGACATAATTAATTTAGTCATCTCAATAAATATTTCTATTTCATCAACACTGAAAACACCAGCTACACAATTATCTACATAAAAAGATGATTTTAACTTTTGTGCAACTTCCTTATATTCAGGACTACAGTTTTCTAAAAGATGCATAATAGATGCATTCAATAAGTAAGGGCTGGAAGACACCCCAAATGCAACTCGACAATGTATGTACACTGATTGTTTTAATTGCATGGGAAATAAAATATGAGATAATCTCTATCTTTTGCTGCAACAGATAGCATCAAAAAAGCCTTTTCAATGTCGGCTACAATTTCAATTGGATAAATTCTAAAAATATCTAAAGTGTCAGGTATTAGTTCAATAAGGTTTACGCTTTTACATAAACAGTCGTTCAAAGATGGTTTCCATTTTTCAGGGGCGGAGGCGTCAAATACTGGACGAATTTTCGTTGTCGCACTATCTAATTTAATCACAGGTCTATGAGGCAAATAATGACATCCATTGTTCAATTCTACTTCTGGCACACCCCCGTTCAATGATATTTAAGTCTTCCCACTTCCTAAACACACTTTTATAAGCATCAAAAAATTTACCGTTTCTTAATTTATTAATCATCCGTAAATGCATTTTCCACGTTAGTTCTTTGTTACTTGGCAAATTCTCAGAGCTACATTTCCATGGGAGTGTCACTTCATATCTTCCATCGGAAAGAATTTTTATTTCATTCTTAAAATCAATTAAATCAAAATTTTCTGTTGCATTTTCATTAAGTAAGGGATCAGTTATTCCTAAAACATCTAGTTCCCATAATTCCTTAACACTAACATTCCTTACATGCAACGACGATGCCGTTAACATCTCGTTTTAAACGTTTGAACTTAATTTTTCAATTACCGTCCATCCTAGTTTAGTTTCAATAGCTGTTTAGCCAGAATCAATTCTATTAAATTCCCAGTTATTAATTTCCCTATATTATCAGTCCCAATCAAAAGCCCAATCTCAGCCTCCTTACAATTGATGCGACGCTCCCTGTAACTACTCTTAAAATTCACTTAAGTTAACTTGGATCATAATACCCAGGTTCTTTTATACACATTTTTAGTCCGCATCACAAGTGAGTTAATCTATTCTAACTAATTCAAAGCTAACGCAACTTTTAATGAACACTACTCAGATTAAAATTGAATTAATTTAGTTTATTACATTACTAGATTACACGATTGCATTACAAATTTACGTTTTAAATTAAACACAAATAAGAATAAGAAGTAAGGGAACATTGAATAAGAATTAAGATTTCCACTTATCTGAAACGGAGGTGAAGGATGGAGGGCGGCATGAACCCCTTTTTAGATACTTCGATTACGTGATCACAACTTGAAAGAAAAAAGCCCCTCTCTCTGAAAACAATCACGCAGCGCCTTTTTAAGGGAGGACAAATTTCACCATTTGCACTTACGCGTACTCTTTCACAAAAAACCCTATTGGTCAGTCCCTAGCGCAAAGTTAAAATTTCAATTAAATTTATGCGGTTGCTCACCCTTGAGTGCCAGCGACACCCCCGTCTAAAGAATTTCTACCACATCCTGTAAACAAGGGGAACACACAAAATTACAAATGGTTTGGGGACCAACCCCATTGCCAGCTTCCCATCACAATTTAAATTCGATAAAATAATTTCTTTATTCTTTAACTCATTTAGAATACGCTTATCCTCAATCTTAGAAATAAATCCACATATTTTCTTTTCCGATAGCGCTTCAAAACTACATTCATTTGAGCGTTTTATATCACTAACCTCAATAGAAAACACACCGCGATGCTTAGGTTTCGTTTCATTCCCCACCCCCGAACAGAGAATAAACTATAGTTTACTCTCTAATAGGAGTGTCCTTCAAAATACTAGTAACACTTTCACTGATATAGGTATTTTCACAAGCGAAATCAATTAAAACTTGTACTTTCTTTTCTCGACCTTTGATCCGAATGAAAACGCAGATAGTTTGGAAGTAAATACTTTCGTTTCTGTTGCAGTTACTTGATAGAGAATTCTCAGTCTTTATGGAACATTTTTGATCATAATTTTATCTAATTTTGGACACATAATTTCAAAATGGGAATAATTACATTTAGAACACTTAATGGTATGTTTAACATCACAATTTTTACTTAAATGATCAGATCTATTTAAACATATAAAACAAGCACCTTTTCTTAATAACAATTGTTTCTTAGCAATAAGACATACTGGCATTATAACATTTTTCACTCGGATGATATTTCTCACAAAAATACAGTTATTAACTTTCTTACCTGAAGCACTTTCATATCACACCAGGGCTGATGCAGCCATTAATTTAGTTGTTTCAATCATTTCGGTTGGGGGATCTCTCTTTCGGGTAGTAGGGCCGAAACCGGATTTAGCCAGTTGCACCATTTTGTCCCCTTGAACTTCCAGGCGAAGGAAAGTCATTAAATGTTCTAGAGTACGCGATCCCTTGGCTTCTGCTTCATTAATCCGTTTTCTTTCCCAGGCGACCAGGACTTCCTCGGGTAAACAGGATTCTACCAATGGTGTTAAAAAATCTCCATATTTTTCTAGCGTTCGTCCAAGGCTCTCCAACGACCGTAATTTTTCTTCGAGTTCGTCGTACAAGGCGGGCAAATCTGTTTTCATTCTTCTAGGCGCAGCGTTCTTCCTAACTAAACTTAAAAGTTCACGTACGTAAATTTGTACGAGCAAGTCTTCACGGCCGTATCTCTCTTTCAATTGATCAATGGCTTTTTGATAATTTTCCGCCGTCGCGGGGAAACTCAACACTAATCGTTCTGCTTTCGATTTTGTGGTTCTATGGATTACAATAAATATTGCATTTTGTCCTCCGGCGCGATATTTTTATCATTATGAATTTTCTGAAACTGACTCAAAAAGGCCAAAAAGTCTTTAGCTTCCCCGCTGAACATCTTCAATTTTATTTTCGGTAATTTAAAACTCCTCTTTTCAGTTTTGGTTGGAATAGCGATTTCTTGTATTTTCAAATCCACTCGGGAACACATTTCGATATAGAGGTCAAGGTAGTTTTCTGCCTCTTCCCTATCATCCAAATATTCTTGCTCTGCATCTTTTATTTCCAAGAGTTGTTCAGAAATTTGATTCTGACAAGTGTCGAGTCTCTGAAATTTATCCATGCTTTGAGTTTTCAGAATCGAAAGTAGATTCATATCCATATCTTCTTTCCTCAATTCAGTTTCAATCTCCTTCAGACTGAGAGAAAATGCTGTTCTCAGCCCTTTTCTTTGCGCTTTCAACACAATCACTTCCATTTTTATAGTTCGAAAATTTCAAAGTTCAATAGTTCGTAATTCGGTTTCAGTTTCACCTCTAACAAATAGCCAGCCCCACGTTGGACGACACAAGTTTATGTTCGGAACAAATTTAATTCTAAAATTCTGTGGGCTGCATCTACCAGTTGCTGGGTGTTGGTGGAAAGTGATTCCTTCATCAGCCAGTAAATTAAGGAAACTAACTTTAATCAGAACTGCCGAGCGAGCAAGCACACGTGATTGCTTCACCCGTTTTATACACAGAGCATAATGACGTCACATAACCTCTTCACAGTCACAAAAAACGTGGCACCAGCAGCCAACTCATTCCCGCAAATCGTTTTTTGTTCACAACACTAGTTTAACTAATTCAAGAAATGAAGCAAAAAAAGAAAGGATATAAAACTTTGTTACTTTTATTCAACTCTATAGGAGTTTATGCTTTTATACTTTCATAAATAATTTACTAATTAATACTTTCTTTATGATAATTAATATTTAATGCTATACGTAATATATAATTATTTTTCTAATTTTTCAATAAGTATGCGCAAATTTTACATATCTAATTGTCATAGAAAATCAAATAAAGTATTTTTTTATAATTGTATTATTGTTATGTGTAATTTTATCCAAAACGAATGCAAATGTCTTGAAACCGAAATAGCTGATTAGAACCATTTATTTAAAATTAAAATCCAATACTTCAGAGCATTTTAATTTCAGAATTCTAATTTTTTTAATTCATCTATTTAATTTTTATTATTATTTTCTTTATTACTTACTTTAATTTCAAGAAGCATTTTAAATTTTTGAATTATCCTTGTTCTCTTGTACATCTATAGAAACACACATTTTAATGACTTATTTTACAAATGATTGATTTTCCTAAAGAAAATATATGTACTTAAGTTTCATATTTTTTAATGCTTGCAAAATTTGATAATATATTCCTATATTTTTTGTGGTTGCGTGTTTCTCAAGTGTTATTAACTGCAATGTCACTGAACTGAAAACAATGCTATTATTTCCTTTAATATTCATGCTATTTACCAGAATAAGCACAAAAGTACAAAATTATTTATCAGAGGAAATTTATATTGTTACGTAGATCGGGGTTCGAGGATTTTATGCAAAATCAGTCGTAAACAACAAGACAGTACTTTAAGAGCGATGAGTATTTATTGGAGTAAATCAATCCTTAAAAATACAGGATTCAACAGCAAAATTCTCAGAATAAATATCAGAAGGATTTCACGCCTTCAACAGCACTTAGACAAAATTATCAGTATCTAAAAACACGTATATATAAGCTTATTCACAAGCAGAGTCGAGCTAATCACGATCAAGGCAAGTTTACTAATCGCTAGTCAAAACCAGACTGATTGTTGCGGCGAGTAAAGCTCTATTTATAGCCTTGACCGAAACATCCAGAAAGCTGCGCTGGCGTCACAGACCGTGAAATTAGTGGATTTCTTTACTAATTTCTTGAAGAATCCAGAGGGTGCCGAACTCGCCAACATGGTTGCAAATATTGCTAATTTGGTTGCCATCTTGGTCACCAAAAATAATGCCAACTTGGCTCTATCGCCAATATTTCGCCAAGTTCCCATTGAATCGCCATTATAACGTAAGGGACAGCGTTGTTTGTGAATATTACAATTTTAACATGAAATAAATATACTAGCATAGATTAATATAAAAGCATTGCTCATCCAAATACAAATTATTTTCATTATTTTACACAAAATTTGCAACAATATTTATTTGAAATTATATAAAATCTAGTAATTTTTGTGTGTTTTTTTATAGAAATAAAAACATTAAGTATTTTTGAATTTTTTCCCTCCCTTAATTCGAAAGAAAATGATTTTTTTAAGATAGATTGATTCCAATTGAAGTGTTTTATTTTCAATTGTTGTTTAAATACTTATAAATTATTTTAAAAAATGTTGCACAATTCGATACATTTCCAATTTATAAGCATTGCGACAGAAATTGTGTTTTGGGAATGATTTTGTTTATGCGCATGAATTAATAGTGAAATGTGCAGACATGTGTAACTGTACCATTGACACATATTTAATTAAATAATGTTTTGTTTCTATATTTCTTAATAATAGTTTTTTAAAATGCCTTATATATTGTGCTTGCCAGAAGGAACTAAAATTATTTATATATGTGTTTAGTTCATAAAATTGTGCAGATATTTTAATGAAATATATAGATGTAAGAATCAAAATTAAGAATTGCAATATTGCACCAAAAGTTAAATACTGGTATTCGGTATTTTTAGATCTTAATACCGGGATACCGGTTTTAATACCGGTTGCAGAAGTTTTAGGGAAAGAAAGAAAATACATGTGCTTCTTTATTTTATCAGCCAGTTTTATTAGAGTGTAAATATCACAAAGAATTAATTTGTAATTATTAAATCATAACAGTATATAAAGAATCGCAAAAAAGTAAAATAACATCTTCTTTATTTAATTCACAAAAACGGTAAGTATCACTATTTATTCTGTGGTACTATTACAAATTTTTGAAATGTGATCTAAAAAAACATAATGTGTTAATTGTTTTATTATTAAGCCTAGAACGCGTAGTTACGTGCAAAAATTACCAGCTGTCGAAAACGCTCCTTCAACATCTACACTAGTTGGTGGTATTGTTATACTTTTTCCTGTATTTACATGTAAATCTCTCATCTTCAAATAAATCGATTTCTCACCGGATGATTTCTGTATTGTATTTGGTTCGATGAAATTTTTTAGTTATCTCCAATTCTAATTTTTGTTCAAGCGACAATTCCCTTTCACTTTCGACATTGGTATCACCATCATCTTTGACAACTATTCCGAATTCTTCTGAATGTAAATAAGGTTTGCCGGTAAAAATTTTTAAGAAAATTTACCATAAACTTGATCAAGTTTGATGTGATTAGTCTCTTTTCTTCTTCTTCATTTTTAATTCATGATGATATTCAAAAACAATGTGAATAACAAACTCTCCAAATTTAAAAATATCGAAGCATCACGCAGTTTTTTCACAGCTAAAACCTTGTTTTCACATATATGAAAATCAGACTACGAATCCTGCGCGCGTGCAGTATCGCTCTGAACTATAATATAAGAGTTTTGTCCCTACTCTTTGGATAATTCACCTATTTTATCACTTTTCTTGTGTGCAAGATGCAACTTTATATTCACAGTCTTATTAAGAGTAGTCGGTACCCCCTACCCCGCTAATGTTAAATTGAGCATTTTTATGTACCTTTTTCTCAGAAACTATTAAATATACAGACTAAAAATTTTTTCTGTATATTAATTACACTTTTTTATTTATACTAAAATGAGTTTTTTCAAATATATTGTTTAGTTCTTACAAAAACATACATCGTAACAGTATCATTATGAATTTTTTGAAAAATGTCATTTGTTTTCACGATAACTGACTTTTACAAAAATATTATGGGAATATTAATAAAAGTTTACTTCAGTATATATAGTTTCATATCAGTAATATTCAATGAAGATTGCAAGTGCTTCCGTTTAAAAGGTTCTCAGAAAAATAAACACGCATTTTTCAAAACACCGTTTTGAGATCATTCCATTTTTATTATAAAATGTCACTTCATCAAAAAATTATGAATTACAATCTGTATTTGTACTATTTTTTTAAATATTAGCTTATTCGCAATAACGTTAAGACTTTTTACTTATTTATTTTACTTAGATTTCTCAGAAAATACGTATATAACATTTTTCACCTTTAATCTATCGAAATATTTTATAGCATTTGATCATTTTTCTCAAATTATGCATCCAATTTTGAAGAATTTTCAGTTCTGATACATTATTGTCATCCAAGATTATTATAAATCATCATAAATACCATGTCGAAGTGTGTCAATACATGAAAATATGACTTTTGTAATACATCATTATACGACATTTCGAAAAGTTTCATTGGTATAAATTCACATGTTACACAATTTCTTAAAGTATCAGAAATAAAAGGATTCTTAAAATATTACATAAATGGTATCCAAAACAACAACAAGAAAACTGATTTTATGTTTTTAAACATGAAATTTGTGTATTTTTGGTATGTAACAAGTTTCGTGCAACGAAAAAGGTATTGCATTTTGAGACATATTTATGTACGTTTTACTAAGTAACTATTGAACACAAAGCTTAAAAATTTAAGTGTGCATTAAATAAACATTTGTCTTTATACAGAAGTGAAATTTTTTTAAAAAATTGATCAGCCTGTTTAAAAATGTAATTTTTGCACAATAGAATAATGGAATTTTATAAAAATTTTCCTTTTCTATGTTCCGACATCTGCTTTTTAGCTAAATGCCTTAGGAATATGCCAAAAATTTCACTTCAGTATACACAATATATATGAAATATGAAATAAAAA
>BMAO01023904.1:0-13872 GCA_019973975.1 Trichonephila clavata | reverse complement strand
AAAATTAAATCTAAACTCATAAATGGTTCGGAATAATCATTCAAAATATAAGCAAAACAAAAGTGTATATTAAACGAATTTAATTTAGTTATTGAAAAAATACATAATAGGCTTAACTGGAAAACCAAAAGTCTGATAGATAAAAGGAACAAACAAGGCCGGACGTGTAATGCGCAATTTCGTTGGCAGCACCTATTCCTACTTTTTACAGCCTTGGAATTCAAATTCCTCTGTTTTGGGGTTGCTATATTTGGCTCTCTATGAATTATTGGCTACTTTCAACATAATTAGAAAAAAAAGTGCAATGTATTGTATTTTTTGGATATGCTGTGTTGAGTGTGTGTTTCAGTATGTGTGCATCTAATAACCTATTATAAATATTGTGCGTTTATTGTTTATAACTTTACTACTGAACAATTTCAATGTTTTTTCAATTTTTGTTTGAATTTTAAGATATAAATATGTTTTCATTGTTTATTTGTTGTATACAAGTTCATTAGAAATATGGTATGTTTATAAAATAAGAATTAAGATTAAATTTTTAAAAATATTAAGTGAAACTGGAAAAACAAATGTAGAACTGTAACTATATTGTAGACTTAAAATAGAAGAGTAAAATATTTTAGTTTATTGATATATTTTTGATTATTTGCAATTTTTAGTAAATTTTTATTAATCCTTATAACATTTGAATCAGGTTTAGCAAATTTTTTCTAAACAGACACTTGAGGATTATTGTTACAAAATCCTTTTAACTTTTGCAGCTGAAATTAAATCATATTTTCATTTAGAGCAATATTCTTATATATATATATATAGTATAATAAAATGAAAAAAAATAATAAGACAAAATTATACTACCCACAAAGCTAAATGATAGAAAACAGATTCTAAGAAACATAACTAGAAAAATATTGATATATATATATAATAATTATATATATATATTATTCATAAAGAAAGAAAATTGTGTTTTATATTTATCTATATCATATTGACTGTTATAAAATGGTAGGAATTAGATGCATTGCCTTTTAAATACTGTTTAGAATTAAAATTATTTTCAGCTTATGCTAAACAAAAATTGACTTGAATTCCATATAATTTTTCAGTTAAAAAACAGTCCAAAATTATGTTTATATTGTGATTTAGCTAATATATAAAGGGTATAATTTATTTTTCAGTTCTGTTCTTACTTTGCTGAAAATTCATTATAACCATTGTTCACAATAAGATTCATATTTCAGCTATGCTTAAAACGTGTGATTAAACTTAAAATTCTGTAGTATAAAACTGAAAAATTTTTAAAAAATTATTAAAAAGTATAGTATTATAATCATTTCAATTATCAGTAGTATTGATGTACTTTTTTAAAAAAAAAATTTTAAAGTAAATTTCATGAAACAGTATTATTATTATTTTTTTTTTTAGCTATATTGAGTAGAGATAATTTTAAAATAAGTTTTCAGTACTTCAAAATTAATTATTAATGGCAGGAAAATAATGATAAATTTTCAAAATACCTTAATGTATATTTTGCTTGGAACACATATTCCAGTAAAAACAAGGTTTTGATATAGGTTTTGAAAAAAAAAATTTTTTTCTTACAGAATTCTTTTTTTAAAAAAATAAGATTTCTAATAATAAGAATATATTATTATTATTACATGACAGTGGCTGTTTTCTTTCATTGAATTATAATTTCTTGAAATAAAAATTTGAATTTGATGTATTGAGATATACAAATTAAATATTTGTTTTAAAAAATGAGATTGATTTTTCCTGAAAATTTTACTTCAATGAAGAAAAATGTATAAGTTTTTCTTCCTCCTTTTTTTTTTTTTAATTTGGGAGTTGTTAAAAAGAAGGATTAATACATTTTTTCTTTCTTGTGTTTAATTCCTTTAATAATTTCCTTTGAACTTGATTGTACATTATCCCAAATTTCCCGTTACTGTTCCGAATGTTCAGTGCTTGCTTCAATTTTTCACTACTCGGTTTTAGTCCCAAATTTATAGCATATATTTTTTTAATTATCAATGCTACACTGTCCAGAAATGCCTTCACTTAGTCCAATAAGATGTGCCAATTTCAGAGGTAGATGGAAATATAACTGCATATTTTAATAAGAACCTGAAGTTATAATTGTTCAAATGTTTAAAACTGTCAGAGTTCCCCATTTTTTCTTCCTGGCACTAAGGCTGCAACTTAGCCAGTATTTAGCACCATGAACAATTCAGCAGCTTTTGTAACAAAACTGCCCTGACTTAAATAAGATCATAATAGAAAAAGATGCTCTGAAAAATATTCATACTTTTTATATTATGAAGGTACTTCAAAATAATTTAGAAGGGTTGCAGATTTATTATTTTTTTAAAAAATGAATACTGAATTTTAATTTGTTCTTTATATAAGTATTAAAAACATATCATTATTAAAAAATAAAACAAAAATTGTTTATTTGGGTATAAATATTTCTTGACCAACATACTACCTCCACACCACAGTAACTATAATAAAATAATTTATTTGTAAAAAAATCTATATATATATATATTACATTTTGAACTTCAAAATCTTTATATTGAAGCAGCTATTCATTTTGAAATGGCATTTTTGATAGGAAGGAATAATATTTGCTCACTATTCCCTTAACTATTTTTTATTTCAATATATATAAAATTTAGTGAGGAAGTATTTGATGTTATAATTTACTGTTGTGTGTGCGTTGAATAATTTTTTTAAAAATTGTTTCATATGTATAAAATTTCTATCAATATATGTATAAAATCTCAATAACTTGACATGCTATTCTTTGTATACTTTTTATGTGGAGGATTTAATCAGATAACATTTCATTCTCCTAAATTCCACACCACCACACATTCACAACAGGAAGCTGTGATTTTTAGAATTTCAGTGTTGACTGAAATGTTATATTTCTTTGTGTATTCAGTTTCTTTTATTTTATTTAAACAAATATGTGAATGCAGTTTTTAAATTTCTTTTTTAAAACACTACTGTCTTTCCAACTCTAACTCAGGGATTATATTTCTGAAATTTTAAAAGCATTTTAATAAATTGGGTACAATTCAGGATTAATTAGAATTTTAAAACTTATTGCTGAAGTTATTTTAAAGTTCAGATTTTAGATAATTTCCACAGCCATATACTATTTCAAATTTAATGTATTATTGAACATTCTGTGCCTGGACAAATTATGCTCACAAAAGGGAAAATCACTACCTTAGTTTACTAGAAGAAAGTGGCAAAATCTTTGCTGTGTGTAACTCAGTAACTTTAAATTAAGGACATGAAAACTGAAAATGGATGATATTGGATTACTCCAATAATTCTCAGTCCTTTCTATTAAAAAAAAATTAATCAAAATAATGGTTGAATGTAAATTTAATTTGTCGTTCTTTTTTTTCTCTTTCACTATTTACATTTATTTCAAAGTGAATGCTTTTTCATACTTTTGATTTTTCTATCATGTCTCTATTCAAATTAACTTTTCTGATATTTTATTTGGAGGATTGCTATGAAAGAGACGAAAGTGTGGTTCTACAATAAGATAATTGGATCCTCCTAGACCAGGAAAAGGGAAGGAATCTTAGGACCAATCCTTGAAACTTCTCACTCATCTCATGATTCACATGGGGGGAGGGGGCTATTTTACGACACCGACACTCGAACACAAACGCGCCTTAATTAGCTTGTTAAAAAAACGTGGGAACCATTCTTCTCATTTCTTTTCCCCTGATTTATTCTTTTTGGCTAGATATTTTTAACTCTATATCTTGATTAGAACGAATATTTTAATTATATTACAACGCAAAATATTTTTAATGTAAACGGATTAATAATTTTTTTTTTGAATTTTTGTAAAGTATTAATAACATAAAAATAGACATTTTAATCAATACTGAAAAATAATTGCTATTATGCATCTCTCTATGCTGTACATCAAATATTATCATTATTACACTTTTATTAAGTTTTTCCACGCAATTTATTTGTGAGAAATTTAATGAAAATATTATTGTATGAAAAATATACATCTAAAAGAAATTATATCGAAGTCATGCTTCTATTAGAAGTCTATTTTTATAACTATTCGACGGTGTGTGAAAAAACTTCATGTAAGATTATAGCGAGATAAAAGGTCAAAAAGCAAAATGACCTTAGAAGTAGTACATATATATATTTTACATTTAAAAAATATGAATTTTTTCGTTTACTTTTTTGCTGGTTCTTTTTTAAGTTGCTTTCTTAAAAAATGAATGTTTTAAAATCATTAATTAAACTCATTGTTTTTAAAAATTTTATTTCCCCTTCCCCCCAAAAAATATAAATTTTTTAAAAACACGTAAGGAGGGAAAGTACCTTTATACATTGTAAAAATCAATTTTTGAAAAATATTTTTAAAAATTATTACAGAAGGCTAGAAACGTTTTAAAGCAAACCTAATCAATATCCAACAGTAATTACGCTCTCTGCAATAAAAAATATAGATGTGAACAGAAACTAATATTATAAAAAAAGTTAACAAATAGATTTTTCGTTAATTTCTGATTGAATTTCGTTGGCTGGTCTCTCTCTCTCTCTCTTTTGTTTTGTTAATATCGCACTTCGAAACAACGTGAGGGGTATAGAGGTGACGAACTTCGTAATTTTAAATCACGATGAATTCAGGAGGATGACACCTGATTTGACTTTTTACTCTCCAGACTGTTCAGATTGGAAATACACTATTAATATTTTTTATTTAATATAGAGTTATATAACAGGGGCGTAGCGAGGTAACCAAAAACGCCTTGGTGCAACAACAACAAAAAAACAAAGAGGGTCCTATTTTGATTGGACTTTATCAAGTAAAAATATATTAGTATTTTAAATATACAAAGCTATTTTAACATCAGCCCTTTATCATGATCTGCAGAATATAGGAAGTTGTCGTGTTAGCCTAGTGGACAAGGTAACAGACTAGTGGCTGGTATGTCATGAGTTCGAGCCCAGTACCACTGAAGACCCGCCGTGTAGGGGAGCAATGCACGTCAAATCTGTTGAGAGCTCAAAAGTCCTCCCGTTGGTGTGGTGTGGTAGTTAGGAGAGGGGATGCCAGCTCTGGGGTCGTCCTCGTCACTTGACCATGGTTCAAAATTACGAGGTTCGTCTCCAAAAGCCCTCGTCTGAACAGTGCGACGTTAATATTCACTCACGCAGAACAGAGGAAAGTAAAGCTACATACTACTTACAGGTATGTGTATGAGTTTTCCTGAGTAAACTTTAGTGAGATTACCCAGGTTCGATTTAACACGGGATAGACAGGAAACGATACAAAAAATAAGCATCAACATGAAAATGATACAATATTATAATTATTTTTAAAAAACACCCCTGCAAAAGTGGGAGTGGGACAAAATTACATAAATCTATTTATTACAGATACGAGTTGTGGCGAAATACTCGAAGAGGAAAATAGCTTATTATGAATAATACTGTTATTAAAAAAAATTACCAAGAAGAAATAGCTTCCTGTGTAAGTTTAAGACGCATTTTTCATGGAACCTGAAGCTTATTTTCAAGTAACACTTGGAAAAATGAAAAAAATTGAAAAATAACATAAATTTTCAATAAGTAAATTCGCAACATCATATACACAAAGGAAAGGAAAGAGAGGCCCCTGACCACTCCCAAGGTGTTCTCTCTCGGTACTCAAAGCTACGGCTAACGACAGGCGTACAGTCTAGCCCGATGCCATGATGAATATCGTGGGCCTCGATCTGACTACGTCAGACAGGTGGCATTAGTAACAATAACAAGGAAAGGAAGGATTTTCTCTCTGAATTGTTTAAATTTGTTTTTAATTTTAAGAAATACTTAAATAGCAGATAAATTTAAAATTTTAGGTTTTTTTTCAGAATACACAAGCATTCTTCCGTTTTCAATTTTATAAAAGAATGTAGAACTATAATGTACATCCTTCAAAAGTTATCTAGTGAAAAAGGAAGAAAGCCAATCAGTTTTTATTCTTTTTGTGTTCATACTTTTTGCTATTGAAAAAAATTGAATAATTCCATAACAAAATTTTCTTTGATGCTTTAAAGTTTGTACTTAACAGAAAAAAAAGTGAAAAATAAAGCTTCATATGCATTTTCAAAAATTAGCTTCAAAAATTTCCCCTTCATTTTGTTACAAGTAATCGTGAATCGCAATACAATCAACATCATATGTACCAAATATTCACATGCACACAGAAATTTGTAAAATCAAGAAGCTCCAAACAGTGTTATGCATGACAAATATTTATATCTTATTTTCGAAACATGTAATTAAAAGATTTTAAAAGTACAAATTTTATGTTTTATTTAGAAATTAAAGATGCAAAATCTTACATAAAAGTTCTTAAAAATCAATGCTGAAGCACGCATAAAATACTTTGCAATAGTAAAATTCAAACATTTTAATTAATAAAACTGAACCGTAAAAATATGTTATACAAAATTTATAAACACATTTCTGTTAAATTATATCTAGCAAAAAGTTTAAGTGAACATTTCGTATATAAATATAGATGCGATTTTTTTAAGATGAGCACTAAGAATTTTTTCCCTTAGAATACATACGAAAACTTAGGACTTCTCAGATTTTATAAATTTGGTTGTAATGGGCTTACAAAGGAAGGGCGGTCATCTATAAAGTTTTTTAAGTACCACCAATTGTCTCACGGAAAATATTAGGGACCCTCTATAAAGTCTGGTTTTAAGCCCCAAGCCGGATCTTACAAAGGATTACTTATTCGACATCAGTCAGTCTATATGGGGCCCCTTGAATCCTGGGCCTCCCTGCGATGCGGAGGTATACTTTAAGCCATTGAGTACTACTAACATTTTTTTAAAAAAATATATATAAAATATATTTTGACGGATTTAAGTATTAAATAAATGGAATTAACTGATTAAATTTGATGTTTTGTGAAAAGTAGTGAAAAATAAATTAGCAGCTCGCATCAATAGGATGACGTTTACTGTAACGACCATTAATTAAAAAAATTGAAGTTAATTTATTATTTTCAAGTCAAAATGTTAACATTCGTCAAAAACGTTTATATTCTGGATAATCTGTGCATGTTTTCACTAAATATTTCAACGTGGTTGACAATATCATATGGAATGCATACATTTATTCCTAATAATGTAAATGAAAATGACTTTCGTATTATATGCTGCATAAATTTGTAAGTCAGAAAATTTTAGTTTATTACAGTAAAGTATTTATACTATTTAAGGGATTTTCTCAAAATTTTCTTCCTTGAATTACTGATTTCAATACACATAACATATTCATTAAAGGTAATATTAGTACTATAAATGAATGGTTTGGAATCACAAACAACTGAAAATTTTAATTTGGATAGGCGACGCAGTACCTCGAATTTCTGAAATGCTAGTGACAAATATGTGACACGTATCTCGTTTCTCCCATCCATATTACGCCGTCTAAGGATTGCAAGGATCAATTTCGTTTAATATGAAGCATACTACGATATTCAAAACAAAGGGTCGTGAATGAAATCAAGATTCGAAACCATAGCGCATTTGGAAAGCCCATTTATTTTTAGCCTGACCATAACTCAAATATAAATTCTAATGCAAGCAAATGAATATAAAAATTGCAATAAAACTTTCTAAACCTGATGAATTTTATTGAAACAGGTATGAAATGAAATAACTGGGGAGTTTGTGAAATTCATATATAGGATGAAATCATTTTAATACAATTTATGGTGTTTTCCAATCGAAAAAAAAACCTTTTTATAATACTGAATTATCTGATGCCTTAAATTCATTTCATTTAATTTTTTTTAAAAAAACTTTCTTTTATATATTAGAAAATTACATTTAATGACAGATTCCAGTAATATCCTGAAATAATTTTTTTAAATAACACTGAGACTTCGACATTTATATAAGTGGCGTTCGAGATCTGATTCCAATACAAAGACAGAGACGGATTAAGTTAGTGGAGGACCCTGGCGGTAAAAGGTTTGAGGCCCATGAATTCAAGAGTAATAAACTAAAATAGTGAAAAGGTTCGTTAAACTTAAAATCTCGTAATAAAATGTATAGCTATATTAAAACTCAATTGCTCAAGATAAATCTTAACTTTAAAAAAATTGGAAATTAAAACTTGGAATTTCGGATAATATGTCAACTGGCTACATGTGATGACCGTCGTCCTTATATAGGCCTAGTCGATTTGTGCAATTGTAAGTCATACACATTTATTTGTTTGGGGTTTGTACGAGTATTTGACAACGTATGCTACGCACTGTTTACTTTTATGCGTCATAGTTGGGGCCTACATTTGTGCAGAGGCTCAGGGTCTACTTTTGCGAAAGGGCCCAGGGCCCCAAGAAGTCTAAAGACATCCCTGCTTACTGTACTAAATATAAAGATGTATAAATGTGCTGTGTGTGAAGCCTTCTGTGCGTATAAATTGTACAAATCTTGTGGTAAGAATTGCTCAAGTTTAGGGCCCCTGGCGGCCATCCAGCCGCTTAATCCACCTCTGCACAAAGGCCTTAATTTATCAGACTCTAACTAGGTCTGGGCCTATAGTATTTGTATCTCGTGAAGAAAGATTACCAAAGAAATTCAAAATTGAAAGATTTGCTAGATTTCTAAGCAAAACGATGTTTGATATCAGTGGCGTAATGTACGCTCCCGCAACGTGTGGGGCGGGGGGGGGGAGCCCGGTGTGTTACGGTTTTGCAATTCTTTGTAAGATATGGCTTGGGGCCCAAAATCTGATTTTGCATGGAGGCCCTAATATTCTACGTAACGCCATTGTTAACTAGTAATTTTTTTCATCAGATTATTTTCCAAAAACTCAATAAATGTTTTGTTTTTCAAAAAATTTAAAATTTTGCAATAAATTTCATTAAGTTCTTATGAATGTTTTTGTTTCATTGATTTTTATTAGATACATGAATATTTAGATCTATATAAATAAAATGTACTCTAATAAACTTAATTTTGGTGAAATATGTTTGTTTTTTTACTATATCCTTTAACACGAAGAAATATTTCATTTCCAAAATAATCAGTTTCGTGTTAAACAATTTTCACCGTATTCGGAAATATACGTATTTTTTTTTTAAAAAAAAGATTAAAAAACAAAAATATTAACAGCTAAACTAGTTTCATGAAAAATTTTATATTATTGTATATGTTTGATTTTCCTGTGCACAATTGTCTGTACTTCATAATATTTAGTATTTTGGATAGCTAACCCTTCTAGCAAAGTAGACATGTTTTTAGAACTTATAAATAATATTGTGCGTATCTCATTACTTGGTACCATCCGAAACATTTTTCAAATGATTTACTACTTGCTAGTATTTCAAAATTACAACATACGTTAAATAATTAATTACATATTAATAATAAAAGTTTTTCTTAGGATTATAAAAATATATTAATGTATTATGAAATGCAATTTTGCTGTACTTTTACCACTTGTAAAAATGATCTAACTGTACTTAACAATTGTCAATATTCTTACACATGGAATTTTATTGCAAAGCTTTATAAAAATATCTCTGTTATTCAATTTTATGAGAACGCGTGAAAAAACAAGAAAAATACTTTTTGAACTTTACGTAGAAATTTCCTTACTAAATTCCTACGTATTTCTTTAT
This sequence comes from Trichonephila clavata, assembly GCA_019973975.1. NCBI lineage: Eukaryota > Metazoa > Arthropoda > Arachnida > Araneae > Nephilidae > Trichonephila > Trichonephila clavata. The sequence continues at coordinate 4,166 of BMAO01023904.1, read as the reverse complement.
AATTGCATAGTTAATTTCGGCTTATATTTGATTCAAATTATTTTATGATATATCTATTTTTAATGTGAGTATTTACATTCTTATAAAAACTTTGCTTCGTTTATATATCTGACTTTCCCCCGTGTGTGAAATTTTTTATCTTAATCTTTTTAATCTTACCACACCTCTAAGCGGATACTATTGAACCACTTTGACCAGATGTCTGCAATAAATGTCAAAAGTAAATTAGCCCCTTTTCAGAGGAAAAGGCAGTCAGACTCTCTGTCTCCGCTTTTTATCTCTAGAATCTTGCGCACCCCTAAATCAGGGTTCGGCAGCACATAATTGCTTATTTCACAGCCAAATCTTGAAAATCGGCTTACTTTAAGGTTTTGGTGATTTAACATCTCTAACAGAATTACTAGCCATTGTAACTCATTTGGAATTGTCCAATTAATATTATACGCATGTTGCTGCAATGACATAAAATCCTTTAGCTAAAAAAATGTTTTTTTTCTTCTTCTTCTTTTTGAATATAGAAACAATTATGAAGGTTATAAATGTTAAGCTTTGGGTACATAGTGATCTCAATAAGGAAATTTTTCAATAAAATTTGTTACACCACCCTTTATACTGCACAAACCATTGTCTTTTTCAAATGGTTTTGGATCATATCTACTGTATTAAAAAGTGTTGTGTAACTAATATTGCTGACAGTCTTAGAAAAAGCAGAGTGCTTTTAAAAATAAATAAAATTTTAACTTGTTGCATTTGCCATCATATAAATATTTTTTTCCAATGAATTACATTACCCAATCTCTAATGCTGTAGAAAGTCTTTCACAACTGTTATACAATTAAAATGCATGTCACCACAGCAAGAAATCCCATCTAGCACTTTTTGAGATAAAAAAGTCAGACTTTCTAAGATGCAAGAATATTTGCTTCATATATTTGGTTGATATACAGAACACATAAAAAGCAACCTGAAAAATTACAACTATTTTAAGTATTTATGAAACAAATGCAGTATATAAAAAAATGGTTTATTACTGGACAAAAAAATAGCAAATTCTTATTAATATATCTATCCAATAAAAAAGACAATCACATTATATCATTACTTTCACCGTCATTTTAGACATTGCCCATGAAATATCGTGTATGGATGCAAAACCTCTGTTTCTAAATAGGTAAGGTAAATTTCTCAAGGTCTATTCCTTATAACTAATAACAAAAATAATATCGCAAAGATGAATAATTTATTATTAAGAATTATTTATACGTGTTAAAACATATTACTTTGGTATACACTTTTGCTTGTATAGATAGCAAGCATTAATATCCCTGATCCAATATATTTATTAATATTAGTGAGTGAGTTAGTGAATATTAACGTCCCACTGTTCAGCTACACGAGGGCTTTTGGGGACAGTCCGCGTAATTTTGAACCATGGTCAAGTGACGCGGACGACACCTGAGCTGGCACCCCTCTCCTAACTAACTCACCACACCAACGGGAGGACGTTTGAGCTCTCGACAGATTTTACGCGCATCGTTTCCCTACACGGCGGGTCTTCAGTGGTACTAGGATCGAACTCATGACATGCTAGCCACGATCCGATGCCTTGACCACTTGGCTACCGCGGCCACTATTTAATATTAGACACTTACCTGCAATAGAAGTGTACAGGTATTTTCTAAATTCGTTTGTTCCAAAAGTATGAATCAATTTTCTTTACCAAAAATTTTATTAATAAAGTATGATATAAAGGCACCGTAATACATTTTATTAGACTGCATCAGATGAATAATATACGAAACATGTAAATCTTATTCTTCATAAAATAAAATATACTCTGTTTTTTGGAAAAAGCTCTATTATCTTAGAAAATATTATAAAAACTACGGATGAAAAAAAAAAAACTCCTCACATATGAGCATTTGAAAATATAATATACCGAAATGTTTATGTGCTATTCATCCATAATTAGCAAATTTGTTTCTCTTGTGTAATTTTATTATAATAAATCGCAACTATGCAACAATACTCAATTATCTCTAAAAAGATTTTTTGTACTTTCTCTGAAACATACAGCTTATTTCTTTTGAAATTATGAATAATTTTCTACCATCTGTCTTAAATTTTTCTTTTGATATATTCGGAAATATACCTGTTTTTAGAAACTTATCTAAAAAGAAAGAAAGAAAAACTCATTAAAAACAAAAATATTAACAGCTAAGGTATGTGTGAGCTATTTTCATGAAAAATTTTATATCATTGTATTTGTTTGAATTCCCCCCCCCCCTGTGTCTGTACTTTATAATTTTTAGCATTTTTGATAGTTATTCCTTCGAGCAAAATAGTTATGTCTTTTCAGAACTTCGAAATAGTATTGTGCATATCTCATTACTAGGTACCATTTGAATTATTTAGTAGTTCCATTTTTCGAATAATTTAATACTTGCTAGTGTTTCAAATCTCGAACATTAACAATACGTTAAATAACTAATTGCATTTTTATTAAAAAAGTTTTCCGTGCAATTATAAGTAAAAAAATATAGTGATATATTTTCAAATAAATTTACTCAACATTTATCACAAGTAAAAATGTTTTCATTGCAATAATGTTACACATTAATTTTATAGCAAAGATTCAAGCACATTTTTTTTCTTCTTCGTTATTCAATTTTATGCGAACGCGAGGAAAATATGAAGAAATACTTTTCAAATTATACTATGTAGATTTTATACAGAACTTTTTTGATTGAATTCCTTTGCATTTCTTTGTAATTGCAAGCTTATTTCGAATAATATTTGATTCAAATTATTTTATGATGGATCTGATTTTAAATGTGATATCACTATATTTAAAATATTTATAATGTGTAAGAAATTTTTTATCTTCAATCATTTTGGTGAATAATTAAATGACGAAGCAAATACTGATGTCTTCAGTACAAATATAAATCTGTGTTTAACAACTAACACATATAGAATGACAGAAGTGTTTATGGAAGGTTTCGCGGCACAGTCATTCAAGATCGCCTTGATTCTACGCTCAAGCTTTAACACAACATTTTTCTCATTGTGTCAAACTTACAAAACTACTTTTTCTAAAACCTTTACATGAAGACCACCCTCGAAACATCTGGAACCGTACGTATCCCAAAATCAGGGATTGTCAGCAAATAATTCATTGCTGAAAGATAACCAAATAACTGAACTGCTTCCACAGCTGTATCTTGAAAGTTCAACGTACTTTTATGATTTTGGCGATTTAGTTTTGAGTTTGACGAGTAAAAATATTTATCCATTATATCTCATTTGGAATAATCCAATTATTATTAATCGTACATTGCTGCAATGAAAATAACATCAATTAACTAAACATATATACGTAAAAATAAATATATTTTAATCCTCGAAACGATTCGTTAATGTTTGTATTTTGCGCTTATAATTGCCTCAAGCATTTTTCTTTTCTTCCCGAAATTTATTAAGGTGAACTAAAAATCATTAAACTGTCGAAATTTTTTTTATTGGCTTATTTGATACCCCGAATCTTTATAAATATGCCTGCAAAATTTCAAAGATTTACCTGCATTTTTCATAAAGTAATGGAGCAATGTTTGACGTTAAACAGCAACTACCCCGCCTACATTTCAGATTATCTGCTAGAAAAGAGCCTGATAAAAAATGAATTAATTATTTTTCTAATACGCTTCAATGAGATTGACATTATACAAGCAGTAATAAATCATTTTAAGAAAGAATTGTGCAATTCATGCAAAAATTCTAGTTTGTGAATTATTTACTGGGAAGATCAAATGGATTTGGTCAAGATTTAAAAGGTGTGCGTGCTTTTTATGATATTATTATGAATGAAATTAAAACTTCAAAACGGATACTCCCAAGGCACAAATACTAAATCTCATTTTGATAACTCGGGTAATTAAAATCTAATTCGCAAGAATAGAAAAACTCCCCATTTTTATAATTAAAAATCTAATTCGCAAGAATAGAAAAACTCCCCAATTTTTATATATTTGTTTTTGGTGATATATATATATCCCACGTGTGCGAGATTCAACACTTTTATTAAAATATTTTAAGATATTTATTTAAACAAATGCACATATACAGTTCTTAGATTTTTGATGTATTTTATCTATAAATTATTTGAT
>BMAO01023903.1:0-66128 GCA_019973975.1 Trichonephila clavata | reverse complement strand
ATAATTATTTAGTCTGAAAAAGCTCCTGATTTATCTTAGCTGTACTATGATTATCAAAAAAGCTTGATTACACTCTTCAAACCTTTTCGCTGTATCTGAAAATTTTTTGCTTCCCTATGTTGTTTATTAATTTTATGTTATTCTTAGAGTCAATAATGCAAAAACATTTGTTCATATTATGGTACAAAACAGTTGCAAGGACCTTGGGTTTGCACATTTGCTTCTTCTTATTCTTGCTAACCTGAATGTTGGTGGTATTATCAATCTAAGGTTGTGCTTGGGCTACAATTTATTTCATGTTCGTATCACGACAACAGAAGGTAGTCGGCCCCAAAGCAAGAAAAGCTGTTAACTAAATCATCGCCTATAAATATCAGTACACTTTAGCGGTACGTCTTGCCTACTTCCCTTCAAAATCAGACCTGTGCTTATGTATTTAAGGTTGCTTTTCGGTTTGAATTAATGTCATTTCTACTATGCTAGTTTACTTTATATATATTTACTTTTATTTTATTAATGTTTAAATTTTTTATATTTTAAGATTTTCTGGCAAAATTAAGGTTTAATTTTCTTTTGTTTTGAGAACCTTTTAAATTAAATTAATGCTATATTTTCTATTTTAGTGTCTCGCACATACTCACATATTATTGCAAATTGGCGATTGTTGCAATAATACATCATTTCCTTTTCTTTTTGGTATAAGCTACATTCTTGTACTATTTTGCAACATCGATGAAACATGGAATGAGCCGATAAAGGTAAAAAGCAATAACCTTTTTTGGTACTTGCGTATTATTGCAAAAATTGCCAACTTAATTAATAACTCACCAAATTGCCAACCATATGCTTCATTTCATGTAATGTCGCCTATAGGTTGCGATAATATGTAAGTACCATAGAAAATGACACTCCATTCAAACTAATGGGGATTATTAGATTGCCAATAATGTGATTTAAATTAGAATTTATGATACTTACATATAAGTGTCATCACAGCCAAATTGGTGCCATGCTAATCGCTCCTTGATATCAAAACAACAAAAATTCTGTATTTGTGTTTTTATGTGAAAAAAATCAGTCAGATTTTGTTGGGATATAGTGTGATTTGCTTAGTGCCAGTTTGGCCGTGGTGATGCTAATACGTAAGAACACGAAGGCCAATACGAATTTTTATTAACGTATGAGATTTTCTGACATTTTCTTTTTGTTCTGAGCTGTTTATTGTAGTTTCGTCAAAATTTGATTTTTATTTTTATATTTAAGGTTTCTGCTATATGTAAGGTTGTAAACTAATGTCATAATCTATACTAAATATATAAAAGAAAGAGTTTGTGTGTTTACACTATTCCGACCAAATTAAGCAGCCCAGAAGTGTGAAACTTGGCACGTAGAAGCTGCAGATCCTTATGCTATTAACCTTGAAAATTTTTTTTTTTTGAAATTCGCTTTAGATTTTTTAAATTTCAATTTTTAAGTGATTTTTCAGCTAAATGTAGATATGACGTCATCAAACATGTCAAGTATTAACTTTGCAAAAATGAATGTTCCAAGCAGTTTTTTGGGGGATTGTAGCACATTTTACAGTAAATATATTTATTTATGGTTGTATTTATTCGTTTTCTTACTCTTTGTGATGCAATTTTATTTGTTTTTCGAAAAAATCCGTCATAAAAAAAATGTTCTTTCTAAATTTTGTTTTATTGTTTGGCAACAATTGACTTTCGATGTGTTATAACGTATTTATCCTTTTCCTTAAATTCAAAATAGATAAAGGATGTTATTTTTGTGCAGCTTTTTCAAACAAAATGGTCATGCTATTATGGTTAAAAATGGACATGGTGTACTGTTAATTTTTTACAGCTTTTTCAAACTAACTGGTCATGCTATTTACGGTTGAAAATGGACATGATGTACCGTTAAAGTGTTCTTTTATTCAGGTAATGATTTAGTTCTAAGGTTGGTTGGATTGTGTCGAATTGGACACTTATCCCGTCGTGAGTGGGTGTTACTAAAGCCTAGCCACCGCATTAAATTTATGTATCTGTGTAATTTTTGTTGATGATTATTTCTTTTTTTACTTTTGTGGTTTGTAATAATGTATGTTGATTGAATAATGGAACAACTATCCAGCTTGCAAGGCCAGTTCTATTGTTCTGGCCACTTTCAGAGATATTTACTTTCCGTAAACTGTTTTATTTCATTTTATGCTCCTGATTCATGACAGCTGAACTATGATTATCAAATAAAGCCTGATTACACTCTCTAAACCTTTTTGCTGTATCTGAAAAAAGTTTGCTTCCCCCATGTTGTTCATTATTTTTGTTATTTTTAAAGAATCAACAATGCAGAAAACATTTGTATGTATTTTGGTACTAAACAGTTGTAAGGGCCTTGGGTTTGTGTGGTTGCTTTTCCTTATTCTCGCTAACTTGAATGTTGGTGGTATTATCAATCTACTGATGCATTTGCGTTACTATTCATCTGATGTTGATATCACGGCAACAGAAGGTAGTTGTGGCCCCAAAGTAAGTAAAACTTGGAACTAAAACATCGCCTGAATATTAGTACACTTTAACGGTATGTCTTGCCTATACTTCCATCCTAATAGCTTATATCAGTACATTTCAGCAGTACTTTTTGCCTACTTTCAACTTCATAGCATGACCATTTGGTTAAAAAAAATAAGTATGATCACAACCTATTGGCAGCATTATATGAAACAAAGCATATGGCACACATAGGAAGACGACACATTGGAAATCGTGGTTGCCAACTTAGTGAGTTATTAATAGAGTTGGCAATTGTTGCAATTATACATAAGTACCAAAAAATCTTCCTATGCCATTTCAATTCTTACATATTGTCACAACCTATTATTATTACAACATTACATGAAATGAAGCACATGGTTGCCAATTGAGTCCATATAACACATTTGAAATTAGCGTTGCCAACTTGGCAAGTTATTTTGAACGTTGGTATTGGTGCGATAAAAGGTTATCACCAACATTTCCTTCCATTGAACCTCTTTGCCTGACAAGCTTTTGAGACCACGTAGCCTAGGGGACAAGGTAATGGACTATAGGCGGGTGTGTCATGAGTTCGATAGGGCAGAGGTTCCCAAAATTTTTTGTCTCATAGACCCCTTGGTATGTTTTTCGGTTTCGGGTAGACCAGAGGTTCCCAACTTTTTTTGTCTCATAGACCCCTTGACATGTTTTTCGGTTTCGGGTAGACCCCATCTTAATTAATATAGAATTTTCGAAAGTATATCAACTTAAATGTCTTTTTGACAGCTAATATACTACATAAACTTAAAAAGAATGAAACTTCTAATTGTAATGAAGTATAGTGCTTAAAATTTAAAAAGCACATGTTAATTATTACATTAAGTGTTATTTAATAAATAAAACTGTTAAATAAACTAACTAAAAACAAATTATTTTAATGAGAAGGATGAATCTGTAGCACTACAATATCAAATTTTCAACATTTGGTATCAGTTTTGTCTAGATTAAACTTAAATCTCCTCTGTTAGTAGTGTCCAGTTTTTTTCCTTTCTTTCTTTATTTATGTTGTTTTGGAGATTGGCAACTGAGCTGAAACTCCTTCACACTAGAAAAAGCAATGAAACACTTTCTCGTGATATTCCATAAATCGGGACAGATAACAGGTTTGACTTTTTAAAGCCAAAATTGCTGGTATCCGTTTTTAAACGTTAAGATCTTCGTTAGTGCTTATTACGATCAGTTTCTATTGTAAAGTGACATTTTTATTCAGTATAACCATATGAATTCATTGCCTACTGTGGTGTTGAAAAAGTCAAATCATTCTCAAACCTGGTTTCAAAATCTGAATAAAAGGCATTTAAATGTTGAACTTAGATTAAAACATTCTGACATATTGTCCGTGACAAATTTCGAAAATTCGGGATCTCCATTATTATACAAGTTTAACTTAGGAAAGAAAAGCTAAAATGGCTCTTGATTTAATAAAATTTATGCCATCACCTTGTAAATGTAAATTAACCTCATTAAACTTAGTAAATAAATCTGCTAAATAAGTAAAATTTGGTTTCCCCTTGATTATAAATTTTTTTAAAAAAAATTAAAGTCACATTCTAGTTGAATGAGAGCCACTATCATAGACCCTCACTTACACCTATAGACCCCCAAATTAATTTTTTTTACGTAGACCCCTTGGAGGTCGTCATAGACCCCTGGGGGTCACTATCATAGACCCTCACTTACACCTCATGGACCCCCAAATTAATTTTTTCCTTACGTAGACCCCTTGGACGTCGTCATAGACCCCTGGGGGTCACTATCATAGACCCTCACGTACACCTCATGGACCCCCAAATTAACTTTTTCCTTACGTAGACCCCTTGGAGGTCGTCATAGACCCCTGGGGGTCACTATCATAGACCCTCACTTACACCTATAGACCCACAAATTAATTTTTTCCTTACGTAGACCCCTGGGGGTCACTATCATAGACCCTCACTTACACCTATGGACCCCCAAATTAATTTTTTCCTTACGTAGACCACTTGGGGGTCGTCATAGACCCCTGGGGGTCTATATAGACTACTTTGGGAATCACTGGTATAGAGCATAAGTTCTCAACGTGGGCGATAACGCCCCCGTTTGAGGCTTTTAGGGGGGCAATACAAGGCCCAGAGAAAATTAGGGGGCATTGAGATGGCACGGAGGGGATTGAGTAGGTTAACCAAAAAAGACTAAAAAAATACGCTGATTATGTACTAGCAAAAGTAAACTTTAATACTGTTTACCTTATGTTGATTGTATGTATTGAAATCATTTCTATATCACATGTACGATAATTCACATATTTCGTTAGTTTGAGAAGTGGAGGAAAAGCTTAAAGATTACATTACATTCAGACCTACATTAAGTTGAATGATACAGTGCATTTTAATTTCTGTAGTGTACGTGTTGTCTTTGTATGTGAGCAGTAGGAAACATGTTTCGTCCACTGCATTTCATTACGTATATTATCCAAGAAACATAATTAAATATGGTAACCAGGAATTAACGTATGATTCTTTAAAGGCTGAAACTGTCAATTTATATTTATTTTGAAAGCAATAGTTTATTATGAATTACTTCGTATCATGAAAAAAGGTAAGCTAACACCTTTATTCCACACCTTAAAATGAAGAAGAAATTCAGTAGCGTTTCAATTCCAACAATATTCAACCTGTGACTAAAATATATAATATTACACATTTTTAAATATATTTTTTGGCAATAAATATTTCAGATTCGCAAGTAAAAAAAATTGGGCTTTAGAAAAAAATTAAAATTAAAAAATATATTTTCTTTTAGTAATAGGATATATTTTAAAACTTAAGCCTTGTTTTCCCCATGTGCACTCTTGTTTCTCTAGAGTGGGAGGGAGCGGTATCGGAAATATTCTCTAGAAAAGGGGGCGGTATCGAAATATTTACTAGAAAAGGGGGCGTCAGTTCAAGAAAGGTTGGGAACCTATGGTATAAGGGGACGATGAAGCTAAGTCTGTCGAAGCTCAAACGTCCTACCGTTGGTGTAGTGTGGAAATTAGGTGAGGGTAATGTGAAGACCTCGTCAATTGACCATGGTTCAAAATTATGGTTTTCGCCCCCAAAAGCCCTCGTGTTGCTGAATAGGGTGCCGTTGGCATTCACTCACTCATGCCACTGAAGACCCATCTCGTAGAGGGTACCGATGCAAGTTAAATATGTAGAGGATTAATGTCCTCTAGTAGAAGTAATGAGGAATTTAAGAGAATAGTGCTAGTTCAGGTGTCATCCTCGTCACTTGAGCAAGGCTTAGAATTACGATGTCCTTTGCCAGTATCCCTCCTGTAGTTTTATGTGAAGTTAAGATACACTCACTCACTCTCTACCAAACTAATTTCGTGATCGAGTTAGCTAACTGTTCATAATTGCAAACTCATGGCTGGCGTCGTTTCTGTTGGGTCATGGGTTCGAACTCTGGTGCTACCCAAACCCCGTTGTGTAAATGGGCTGATGCACGTTAACTGTGCCTAGGCTCAAAATCTACATGTACTTGTGGTTAGGAGATTTGGAAATAGAGAGAGATAGCAATTCAGATGCTCACCTCATCACTTGACCGGGATTTAATATTACGGGGTCTTTTTTCAATAGCTCTCGTGTAGCTTTCGTGTACAGCATTTATTAAGATAACCCGGAGTCGAAAATTTTTTTAAAAAATCTTTTTTTGTAAATTTTTATGCATATTTATAGCTTATTTTTTTCTGTTTCCAATGATATAAATACTTGATGATATTTGCTGTGGAAGTTTTTTTTAAACTCGTTTCATTCGTCTTTATTTACATCATCTGACATGTTAAAATCTCAAGCGATTGCTCTTCGCTGATTATGCTACCTCCCTAATTATATTATTTTAAAGTAGATATTTCCAAGCTGTGTGTTTAGAATATTTCTTCCCTGTAACCATTAACTGCAATTGTTTGTTTTGAAAATAAGATATCCACGATTCGAAACTATATACGGGAGAAATGTTTGTGATTGTAAAGACATCTTTTAGCATTTTATATTGATAAATATAACAAAAGTGACTCTTGTTTGCTTTTTAAAATGGAAGCAAACTTTGGAAAAGTATTCACAAAGCGAAGAAAAAATATAATTTTGTGACAAAAAGAATATGAGCAACACCTACAGTTTCTGCAAGTAATTCTGATTCTGAGAAAAAATTACGGTATCTAGATTAAAGTCATCAGGTAAGCCATTCAGAATCATCTTAAAACATTTTTTTAATTTAAATTTCTCGTGGTGCTTTGAAACGTAACATTAATAATCTAACTCAAGTACTTTTTGCAACGTAATTTAAAAGAATTTTAGGCATTTTTAAAGAAAAATATGTCTAAAATTCTTTTTAATTAATATCCAGAAAATATTTATTTTATTTCCATTGGTACAACTCACAAGGAGTCTTCTGAAGTATGGAAATGAAATCACACACACACACTATTGAAACAAAAGAATTTCAACCACGTTTTAATTTATACAGTACATTGTTCTTTTCTACAACAGGTAATATTTTTAAATCTGGAATATAAAGTTCAAAGATAAAAAAAATGTCAGAATACTCATATAAAGTTTAAAAACTAAAATTATTTTATAAGTGTTTTGAGTCATCTTATAAATGTGTGTGTGTGTGTGGGGGGGGAAGCAATAAAGGGTTATCCAAATTGAATTATTTATCTCAGTGTTGGTAACTGAATTTAGAGCAGACGAAAGAACGTGACAAGAAAGTCAGGAACTGTTTTCATTCTCGAGGAGCTAACATATCTATATCACAAGATCTAACATACTCTATATGAAATTCGGATATTAATTTTTCATGCTTAATTGTATTTGTTTTCCTTTTTCAATGGGATTGTGTTTGCAACCATCAAAGCATACACAAGCATTGGTAATTATACAAATTTATTTAGCTTTTCTTTTTTTCCCTCTAGAAGTGTAAATCTTTTGAAATGAAAGCTGTTTCACACAGTTGTCTCATTTGAAGGAAGTGTTATTTATTGCTCATCATGTTTTGAAAATATATAAGGGCTGTTTTTGCACGGTCAAGTGAAGGGAAAATTACTTGAACTGGAACTCTCACCCCCCTCCTTAGGCCCCAGGTAGCCTACTGGTCAAAGTGATGCACGTTAAATCTATCAAGAGCTCAAACATCCTCCCGTTGGTATGGTGTGATAGTTAGAAGGGGGGGGGGGTTCCAGCTCATGTGTCATCCTCGTCACTTGACCATGGTTAAAAATTACGAGGTTCGTCACCAAAAGCCCTCGTATAGCTGAACAGTGCAACGTTAATATTCCCTCATTCAGCCTAGTGGTCAAAGAAACGAACTCGTGACCGGCATGTCATGAATTTGATGCTAGTATCACTGAAAGGATGCTAGTACCACTGAAGATTCGCCTTTCAGAGGGGGCTGTTGCACGTTAACTATATCGAGTCTCAAACATCTTCCCATTGATGTGGCGTGGAAGTTTGAACAGGTGGTGCAAAATCAGGTCATCGCCACTTGACCATGGTTAAAAAACGATGACGTGATGGCATCGCCAAATGCCCTCAAGTTGTTGAACAATGCGACGTTAATGTGCACTAAAATTAACTCCCCCTCTTTTAATGGCTATGGTAACCTAGAGCCTATTTTGAAAAACTGGTGTGGCGCGGGTTCGAGTCCTGATGCCACTTAAGGCACTCCTTGTACAGGGGCTGATGCACGTAAATTCTGTCGAGGCTTATAGTCCTCTCGTTAATGAGGTAGTTTGGTGAGGGGTTTGGTGTTGGGCTCGTCACTTGACCGATGCCCGTCATTAATAGATCTCGTGTTGCTGTACTGTTAATAAACTCTCACTCATTCATTCCTCTTCCTCAAACCATGGCAAATTAAAAATGTTGGACCTCGGCAGATTTAGCATGATTGCTAAATGGGGAGGGAGGAGTTGAGACATCATGACTCAAGCCCATGTATCGACAGAAATAGCGTTTCCACGCCACAGTTCCGAGATTCAAAGTTTGGGCTGCGCCAGGTTGACTAAGTTTTCTTCCCTTTATTGGGTCCTTAAATGAGTAACACTCTTGCTCGGGAATTAAACACTGGGAAATTTCGCGTCTGGCTGACCTCCTCAACGGGATATCTGCTCATGTACTTCAGTGCCCGAGGTCAGGTAAACTGAGATGTGTATAGTAGGCCTTACCCCCCATAGGCTGTTGTGCCACTGAGTTTAGTTTAAATATAGCATGAATTTTCGAAAGGTTTGGTTGAATATTGCATTTTTGTTCTATAAAACAATTAAAACAAAAACCACCATTTTAATCATAAAATTACAAAAAATTTTGTTGTTACTTATCCCACGCGATCGACATGTAACATCGGATCGAAATTAATGAAATTCTTCATGGAAAGAGGCTAAATTACTTGTCATTTTGGCCACAACCTTGTACATCAGCCGATGACGGTACGAATTTGCTTTGTTCCATCCCAATTTTGTAGAACACTTTGGTGTCTTTCACCCCAAATCCTCTACCACCAAACCCTCGAGAGGACTTTTGGTTCGCCAAGTATTTTAAGTGCCCCATAACCCACAGGAGTACATTTACCAACATCCATGCCTTTTTCAGGATTTGAATCTGGAAAAGGCATTGGCATTCCTAAAAAAAAATACGCAAAATAAATAGCGATTCGGTAAATCCACAAATATTTGTGTGTGTAAGACTATTGAAAATGCAAAAATCCAATAAAAAATTGAACCGTTTTATCCTAGGACAGGGTTGGAAATTTTTTTTTAATAAAAGCGCAGTCAGAAAAATCTGAAAACCACAAGGGCATTTAAATTAATTTAAAAAAATTGGTTTTTCTTATCACAGTGTTAAGTTAACAGAGTAACTCTCATCAAATTAGAAGAAAACCTGTATGAAATGTCTTAGAAATCGCTTTTATAGGGTTTTACAAAATGCTTAAGATATTTTACAATTAATGAAAGCAATGATCTTTTTCTTTATCGTTATAGTAAACTTTTCTTTCTTTTTTTTTACAAATACTTTGATTCATTAAGGCAAATGGTACCATCTTCACAATTTTTTTTAATATTTGATATTTGGTTTTAATTGTATTTTATAAAGGTTAATATTTAATAATAATTCCATACAAAAAATGTTTAATTTGTTGCAAAAGTTTTGTAAAATTTAAATTTTTTGAATTTTTTTAAACATTTCTTTAAAATTCCTAAGGTTTTTTTTAAATAAGTTTCTTTTTTTTTCAAAGTTTCTTTTCCAAGTGTTTATAATATACTACATAAAACCGTGTATTTTTTTTTTCTACTGCTGATCTTTAATTTTTTATGATTTTTTTAATAGTTTAACTTCCGAAAAATCTCAAAAAACATTAATTTTGATTTTGAAATTTTTTAGAAAAAGTACTAAACACATGTTAGAGCTAATTCCATACACAGTTTTACAAAACATACATTTCAGAACATGTATAAAAAATTTCAAATCCATACTTCTATTATCAAAAAAAAGACTTAAAGTTTCGAATAACAGTATATGTATAAAAATTCAACACAGAGAAGTATGAGTTTGAAGTTTTCATTCCATGAATACCATCATATAATATACTTCGAATAATCTAAAACTTTTATGAAATGTTAATTAGCCCATTTAAAACTGCTTACCATAAGAAATTGCCAAAATGTAGAATAATTAAACACTATACTGACATAATGAATATATAGAAGAAAACGAATGAAAGATCAATATTTCACAGAACTTTATCTTAATAATTTAAAAAAATAAATAAATACACACTCTTCAGAGCTAATTCCATGCTCAGTTTGACAACTCAAATAATGCACAATTTGTATAAAAGATGTTTTTGCATTTATTTTTTTATTTCCATGATTTTAAAAGCCTCCGCATGTTAAATATTGTACACGATTGAAAGCAAATTAAAATAACAATTTATAGGTAAATTATATAAAAATTTAAGAACTGCAACTGTGTGCATTTGTTTAAATAAAAATCTTAAAATATTTTTAAAATAATAGTGATAAATTTCACCCAAATGGGATATATATATATATATATATCTAATATACAAAATTCTCCTGTCACTGTTTGTAACCAAACTCCTCCGAAACGGCTAGACCAAATCTTATAAAATTCTGTGCGTATATTCAGTAGGTCTGAGAATAGGACGTAAACTATTTTTCACTCCGATATTACAATTAGTTGAGAAGATATTAATTAAAAACCTTAAAACCCCTGTCTGTTGTTTCGCTTGGCGTCGAAAATCGGTTTCGCTCCAGAAAATTCTAATCTGTCAGAGAAAAAAGAAAACCCAGACCCAGAGAAAAATTATAGGAAAATAAATACATCACTGTCATTTAGGGAAGTTGTAAATAATACATTTCTGTTGAGCTTTATTCCATGTAAAAGAGTTTTATGATATTTCGAAAAGCACTAATGTTTAAAGAATTATTCCGCCAAAATTTTTTTATGTATCATCAATTTGCAGTGCTATAATTATTTATTCCCATTTTGTTCAAGATAGTTCTCCCGTTCAGTCAATTAAGTGATCTCATATAAATCGATAGTTTTCAACATAAACCATTTCTGCATATTTTCAGATATTTTGAGTTCTTTTATATTATTTATTAGTTTATTTATTATTAAACGCCAATTAATAAAACTGTAATACTCGGTGTGCTCAAAATTTTTGGGAATCGTTTTCAATGTAAAGAGAAATATATACATATTTTATAATTGTGAAAGGTAGAAGTAAAATAATAAAAAAAACATACATTATCAGTATACTGTTTTCTAGCATTAAGTACAATTACAGCTGAAAGTAAATATGCGCGTTCAAATTCTTTAAGATCCATCCGCTGAAACATTCTCAAAACAACTGTTAGACATTGGCGATGGAAAAGTAGCGGTACATGAAAATACTGGATGCATAAAATTGCCGATCAATTTCTCCACAATCATTAACTCGCAAAATGCTCTCATTGACCAGATATTTCCCGATATACACACACAATACTTGAATCATGAGTAGCTGGCAGAAAGAGCAATTTTGGCAGCAAAAAATGTAGATGTCAACGATTTGAATTTTAAGATACAACAGTTGTTGCCAAGGGACTTGATGTCATACAAATCTATTGATATAGTTTGCGATACCAACAAAGCTGTAAATTATCCAGCAGAGTTTTTGAACTCATTGGATTTGCCAGGCATGCCACCGTACCATTTACAACTGAAGGTTGGATCTCCGGTTATTTTGTTTCGTAATTTGAACCCACCACGGCTGTGCAATGGCACGCGATTAGTCATTAAGAAATTGATGAAAAGCGTTGTCGAAGCTAGCATTTTGAATGACAAGTTCCAAGGAGAAGATGTATTACTACCACGAATCCCTATTATCTTCGCAGATGTGCCAATTGAATTCCAACGGATTCAATATCCAATTAGGTTGGCATTCGCAATGACAATCAATAAGTCTCAAAGCCAAACGATGTCTGTTTGTGGCTTAGATTTGGGCACACCGTGTTTTTCACACGGACAATTATACGTGGCATGTTCTCGCGTGGGTAAACTATCTAGTTTGTTTGTGTTGGCTAAAGATGGACTCACTAAAAATATTGTGCACTCCATTGCACTAAGAGACTGATAATGTTAGCTACCAAAATATTCATTAGAAAAAATTTATTTGGTAAAACAACGTTTGCCGGGTCAGCTGGTATATATCTATATATATATATAACCAAAACAAATACAGTCGAATGTCGTCTATCCGAATCAATTGGGACCGGACACCGTTCGGATACGCGTTTGTTCGGATAATCGAAGACCGAATGCGATCTATGCGGTATATGAAACCGGGCACTGAACGAATATTGAACGTGCGTGAAGAAAAAGCAAAATAGGTGCAAAATATCGCAATTTTACCTTTATTGTGGAAAATAATCACTTTTCTTTCGCTGTACCATTGTACACCTTCGTTGTTTCGCTGCAAGGTCTCTGATTCTCTTAAGCTGCAGTACTTGAGTAGGACAGCACTCTGATTGTTTGTTCGTTCAACAACACACACTGCACTATTCGAAAACGTATTCATGTACAGTACATGTAGTTGACAAAAAAAAATGGTCCGGATATTTGAGGCTGCGGATAATGAACGTTCGGATAAACGACGTTCTACTGCATATAAAATAAGAGAATTTTACTATTTTTGCGAATTATATTTTTAATTATCTGTTGTCAAAAGGAGATTTAGTATTTGTGCTTTGGGGGAATCCGTTTTGAAGTTTTAATTTCATTCATAATAATTTCATAAAAAGCATACACAACTTTTAAATCTTAACCAAACCCATTTGCTCTTCCCAATAAACAATACACAAACAAGAATTTTTGCCTGAATTGCACAATTCTTGAAATGATTTGTTATTGATTATATAATACCAGTCTCATTTACGCGCGGTAGAAAAATAATTAATTCATTTTTTATCAGGCTCTTTTTTACCGGATAATCTGAAATGTGTGGGTGTGGTAGCTGCTGTCCAGCATCAAATATTTCTCCATAACTTGATAAAAAAATGCAGACAAAGCTTTGAAATTTTGCATGCATGGCTTATAAGGATTCGAGGTATCAAATAAGCCAATAAAAAATTTCGATAGTTTTTTGGGTACCATATCGTCTTAATAGTATTTAGAAGGATAGAAAGGTTCCTTGTGAATATAAGGCAGTTGTTTATTAATATATTTTCCATTGAATTAAACATTTTATTTTGTTATTAATTAAAATTAATTATAAACAAGGCGCGTAGGAATATGATCTGCAAAAGTACACTCGATTCACACTAATAAACAATTATCCTTAGCATTATCGTAAGAGTATAATTTATTAAATCTAGTGTTATCCCTAAAATATTGCTTATTTTAAATTATTTCACTTCGTAAGGGGAATGCATTCTGTTCTGTAGATTCTCGAAATCATCATGAAATTTCGCGAAATATTTAAATGAAGCATATATTCTGCTTTACCTGCGTTTTTAAAAGTAGACGGGAAAAAAACCATTGATATTTTTGAACTGAGATTTTGGACCTATAAACATCACATTGAAACATATTTAAAATGGAATATATGACGCTTTATATCAAAGATAGATTCGTGGAATTTGTTACAATAACTCTATACGGACAATTTCAAACGTCTTTAGTAATCAACCGAAATAATTTAGTTTTCACTAAAAGCCAAGTCCTCGATTTTCAAATAAAAAATCATCCTTTTTACTTTATTTTTCATGATGAATGTTGTCTGCCACATGATCGTTATTCTAAAGGCAATTTATATTGAGCACACAATACGACCCCTTGAGACGCTGAACCTCCCCCCCCCCTTGAGAAAATATTTTATGCTCCACTGATGACAATTAATCGTGTAGTTTTCTAACATGGTCAATCGATGTGAGATAACTCAGAGAACCTTACCTCACCAACTAGAATTAAAAAAAAAAACTCTTGTACAGATCTTGCCATGCAACAGTAGTTGGAAGTTGTGAGGTGCTAGCCAAATTATTCAAATGAGTGTAACTCATTTGAATTAAATGAAAAATATTGTTTCGTGTTTTTCGTCTTTCAAATGAAGGGAAAGTATAGGCAGATTCATAACAGAGTAAATAACTAATTATTTTAGAACGATCTGATAATTAAAATTCTTTTTCTTTTAGCAGGAAAAATGTAGACATACATTCAATGTCTATGTCTACATTTGGAAAGAATCATAGGTCACATAAACATTGAGCAAAATTAAAATTCTTAATCCCAATATTGCATAAGGCAAATGAAATGGACAGCCTCTGTCAGGTGTTTGACTTCCAATGTTGCTTTCTTGCATTGTCTCTATACACACTGGAAAGAACCTTTCCTGAACTTCTGAAATTTTCTTGTTAAATAATTAAACCTTAAAGCTTTCTAGATTTTTTTAGGTGCATTTATTTTTCTTCGTAAATTTGGCGACAAAATTTGTTGCCAAGTCCTGTCACTCCTATCCTAGTCTTACTAAAGGGTTCTTTTTTTTTTGCGTACGTTTACGGCTACAATACCATTTCGGTAGAGTAACGAACGAAGTCTGGTGGTTGCGGTAGCCTAGTGATCAAGGTAACGTGTTTGGCGTGGTGTACTGTGGAAGTCAGGAGAGGGAGGGGGTCAGTTCAGAGGTTATCATCGTCACTTGACCATGGTTAAATATTATGAGATCCGTCGCCAAAATCCCTCGTGTTGCTGAATAGTGTGATGTTAATATTCACTCACTCTCTTTGTCCGTAGCAATATTATGTTCTTAGTTGTCACAAGAATTCAATTCATTTTCCTTCTTGCCCCGACTAACCAAGGAATCGTGACTTAATTTCTCGACCAATTATATATAGCAGCAGTAATCTAATGGTTGTGGTCATGAACTCGCAACCGGATTGTCGTGCGTTTCAGTTCTGATGACACTAAGTGGCCGCAGTAACCAAGTGGTCTAGGCATCGGATAAGGGCTAGCGTGTCATGAGTTCGATCCCAGTACCACTGAAGACCCGCCGTGTAGGGGAGTGATGCACGTTAAATCTGTCGAGAGCTTAAACGTCCTTTTGTTGGTGTGGTGTGGTAGTTAGGAGAGGGGATTGCCAGCTCAGGTGTCATCTGCGTCACTTGACCATGGTTCAAAATGACGCGGACCGTCGCCAAAAGGCCTCCTGTAGCTTAACAGTGTGACGTTAATATTCACTCACTCACTGATGACACTAAAGACCCTGTCGTGCCCCTGTCCTATCTTGGACTGGGTTCACATTGCCCGGCGCGTCTCTAGGTGTTGAAGGAAACATATTATCACCAACGAAAGCCATAATTACAAATGTTTATTAACAACACACAAATACAATTAACAAGTTCAAATTACAAGTAGAAACCCTGGAGTGATTATCTAAACCCTATATTAATCCTGATACTCAAATCTAACATTCAATTATAACCTTTAAATCTAATATTCCCTGCTAAGTAATCTCAGCTATCAGAATTGACAAAGGAGACGAACCCTTACTAACGTCAGGTCGGTACTAACTCTAATCCCTTTGATCACTTCAATGATTAACAATATCAAATACTATCTACTACGCGCTAAGCTCGCTGGAGAGATCCGTAGGCGATACTTACAACTAGTTTGGCAAATCCTTCTACTTTCTTACTAAATCTAGACTTTATATAGTCGATTTCATTAGCATATCACTATCTCGTGTTTTTCCCGAGGAGGCTGTGAAATAGAATAATTGCTGGCCCCAAAGTTACCCAAGAGGATTAATGGAAAATTGACGCGGACCCGTCACAACCCTTTGTTTAGAGAGGTGACGCATGTTAACTCAGTTGAGGCTCAATGTTCTCCCATTGGCGGGGTAGTTAGGAGAGGGGTTACCAGCTCAGGTGCCATCCTCGTGACTTGACTGGGAATCTGAATTACGAAGTCCATCACCAATAGCCCTCGTGTTGCTTGTGTGACGTTGATACAACTCTCATGCGTGACCGGTTATGTTCCAATCAAGTACGAATTTTTGAAGTGACCTTTCATTCATAATTATAAATGCTAAAAATTCTATAATGATGGTGTGAATTTGAAAAGAGTGAGATGGAAATTTCAAAGGTAATTCTCATCACTTGTTCGTTGCCAATACACTCTCCGTGGAATAATATTTATTCAAACCAACCTAACGGCTCACTCTACTAACCAAAAAGCTTGGATGCTTAACCGCCCTTTCGCTTACGCAACAAAGGTATTTGTTCTTCAGTAACGTACTTCCCATTTCCACGCCTCACTTTTCCATTTTCTTTCGATACTTTCTTCCATTAGGATATTCATGCGCTGACATTTGATGAAACTCCAAATTCAAAACAGAAAATACCAATTCCTTTGCATATGAATAATCTCGAACCACCTCCCAAAGCAAACCAATTTTTATCTGCTGTCTCAAGAAAACCACGAGCGATTCTTTATTACGAGAAACCTGGTGTCAATTCCAGAGAAAACCAGCCCTTTGTTTTCCCATTTTTATTCCCAGTTATGATAAACAACCCCTTTCTCATCCCCTCTGGATATATATATGGAATAAAGATGAAAATACAAATGTTTCGCCTTCTTCCCATAAATTTTTACCCCTCTTTCTTTTCCCCCCCACATTTCTTCCCTGTTACGCGATTTTCCGAAATGACCAGCATTTCTAGCACAATCTTTTTTTCTCCCTTTGTTTCCATCTGTGGCTGGAAAATTTCTGCTACATCTGTTCATTCTGAAGGCATGAAAATACAATTCTAAACCGATGGAAAAGCATGTATTATTGATAAAGTACCATACACATATAAAAAAAAAAGTGCAGCGTCAGCGTTTCAGATTTTTTTTTTATTCGTTTTCCCTTTTTTTGTGTTGTTTACTTTTCGCGCGGATTTTTTTCCCCTCCCTCTTTCTTTCTTTTCACCTTCTTTCAATATTTTTCATTTTCGCCCGAAAGCAAACTATAAAAAAAAAGAGGGAAATGGTGGATAACAAAATGCATGAAACAAAGAACTAAAAATGGAATATATATATTGAATGACTTTTGCGCTGACGGTGCAAAAACAGAGGATTTTTGCCCTTCTTCTTAGACAAAGAGGGAGGGGAGAGGAACGTAGATAAAAGGTAGGGGGGGGGAGAAAGTGATTCTTTTGTCTGTAAATGCTATTTTTTTCGTGAATGAATAGTTAGTTCAATCGGAAATATCCAGTTCTGAAGTGAACATCCATAAATCAACAGTGCATTTGACATCTGTTGGAAACTATGTGAAAAGAATGATTTTTAAGTGAATTTTCGTGGGGAAAAATTTTCTTTTTAGGGGATTTTTAAGACAAAAAAAACATTATTCATGAGCAGGGAATAAACATTATTCCATGATAAATGACTCTCAAAAGCAATAGAAGGGATGTAACAAGAGTGGCATTTTCAATTAAACTATCAGAAACAGTTGAAATACTTGATAAAAGAAACATTCAGCTGCATTTTAGTAGTATTTTGTATTATAGTTTATTTGTAAAATTTAATTGTCTGTATTTTATATGTATGAATAAAATATTAAAATAACTTTTTAGATGTCTAGAAGAAGAAAGAATATTTAAACAACATTTACATTATAAATACAAGAGATACTTTAATATTATGTAATCTATTGTAACGATTCAATATTTTCTAATTAATTAAAATAAGAAACCTTGTGTTTATGTATTAACTAAGCCTTCAGTCATTTATAATGCACAGTTAACAGGCAAATATTTTTATACTACAATGCACCACGTTTCAGAATTTTAAAACTCCTTTTTATAAAAAGAAATTTAGACATAAACATTTTTTCACATTTAAACCATTTCTGTACAATCAAAATCTGATGAACTTAGGCAAAAAATATTCAGTAAAGAATTCATGTAAGAAAATATTTATTGTTTAGCAATATCTACAATGTTAAAAACAACAACTCTATTTAAGCAAGCAGTAGCATTTCTCCCAAAACCTGACTATTAAACTCCAAAGGTCCGACAAATTTTGACTCGAACTCATCCTGGGACGGATCTATACGCGGCTCTACTAACCCCTTGGGAATTTTTCTGGGGAAATAATATTATCAATCAACTTTTATCGAGTGAGGAAAGCGTGATTATGCAAATTAAGTATATTGTATAAATTCCGTATTCACGAATTTTTGGAGTTAGTTGGAGAGTGAAGGATCGTGAAATGATTAAGTGCATTTGGAGTTTATCAATTGAAGATTACTGTGAGTGGATCAATCGACGGTGATTAAATCCGGATAAGGATCGCCTTCAAGGATTCAAGTGTAGGACTTGACTTCATACAAGTACAGTTATCGTGATCCTTATTTAAATAGAAGTTAGCTTATTAGTGCGCGACTTAGTTAATATTGAGCATGCTTAAGCTATCGTGGTATCAGTTGAGGGTCCGTATTATCATCCCAGACTATTGAGTTTTACTCCCGCGCTCTACTATCTGATCTGTTATCTTAATTAGATTGTTATTGTGTCTACTTGATATTTTGATGTCAATAAATTAATTAGAGTGAATCATGTCTGCTGATTATTCAGTTTCTCCCACACACCTAGCCGGGTCTGGGGGTAGACTAGGGGTTTCAGAGGGAAGCAGAAACCGACAGGCATTACAAACCTTACAAAATGTACAGTTTCCATGACACTAAACACCAGGAAATAACTACAAACACACATGATGAAGTTATTGATTAATAAATTAATTGTTCCAAAGCAAGAGGTACGGGGAAGATTAACTAATACTTAAATAATCAAAATTTCACTTACCTGAGATATTCGCAGACACTCTGAACCTTGTTTCCAAAAAAAATGACAGAAGCTCCAGAGATTACGTTTACGGTCTTAGATCAAACGATCAGTAAGATTTATCTGAGAAATCCACAGAGTTGACCTTACTATCTCCGACAATAAGTTTTTGGATTTAGTCAACTATATACACTACATGCCATTAAAATCGTTACACCAGTAAGAAATGCAGGTAACGGAATATTTATTAAACAAATATATTATGCTGAAAATAACAAGCATTTCTTTCTGGAACTTTCAGTACCCAGAACTACCATTTCTGGCAGTAATAACAGCATCTGTACCTGTACATGTGGGTTCAATACGATGCAAAAGCTCATCAACCGTTGTGGCGCGTATGAGGACGGGATAGTCTCTCAGAGACCATGTACCAGACGCTTTGGTGAGAAATCTGGGGAACGAGCAGGCCAGGGCAACAGCCCAACATTTTCCGTATCAAGGAAGGTTCGGACTCCACCGGCAACATGCGGTCGTTTATTATTCAGCTGAAACGTAGAGTTTCGCATGACTTGAATAAAGAGACCATTGGTCGTACCACATAATAAATGGAACGTGCGATGTCTTGCAAAATACCCCATATTCTTACTCAAGGTTCATGATGGGGTTTTTCGATCTATTAAAACCATTCGGGTAACTTTCCTCTCTTCTCGGCAACTAGTGATAAGGGACCGTTGAAATCCAACACGGTGTTCCATTATACGGTCCAGAATCCATAGATTCCGTATTCTGCTAACAATCCTTATATGTCGACCGACACGAACAACAATACTGAGATACGATAAACTTCAATCCCGGTACGCTATAATTTGACCTTTATCAGAGCCAGAAACGTGCTAGCACGTATTTCTTCTTCTTACACGAGGCATCACAACAAATTTTCATCATGGGAATAACGTTCAAATGAAATTTGTGTAGGAGAAACCTACTGAACAATTTCCTCATTTAATCACATTGTATCGCTACCGGCGCCTGCTTTTTCTGAATGCACTGTGAAGCTAATCATTTGCATATCACAGCACCTTCTTCCTGTCGCTAAAATTTCACGCTTGTAGCATCTTCTTGGTGTAGCAATTTTAATGGTCAGTTATGTATTAACTAGTTGATGAATCTAAATTTTAAAGTGAAACTCTCTGCAATGCAAATCTCTAATTTATCAACTTACAGACACAACTGTTTATTTTCTGCATTTATCTCTCTCTCATTCACTTTTATATCTTAAAATATCATGTGCAATTTAATTATTTATTTTGTTATGGAAATACTTTCTGATGAATTTCGTAAATAATTGGCGTATTTTTTAAGTGATACTTTTTATGAGCGGTGCCTCTCCACCGAACAAAAAATTTTCTGAAGTATTTCGACGAATTTGTTTGTGATATGTAAGAATTTATGAAATTTTCGAATTTTTTTTCGTGCGATGCCTATTTATCGCACAAAAACAAGTTTAACTGTATTATGGTGGTCACGTAGTCTAGGGTCCATGGATTCGTCTCCGGAGTGTCATGAGTTCTAGCCTAACACTCCTGAAGTGCCGGCATGTAGAGCGGCACATTAAATCTGTAGAAAATCAAAATTCTTCTGTTGTATTGAAGTTCGAAATGGGAAGGGGCAACTCGGGTACCTTCCTGGACTTTTATTCGAAATTACGAGGTCCGTTGCCACAAGCCCTCTTGTTGCTTAATAATGCAAAGCTAATGAACTCTTTCCCCATACATAATGCTATATTATTTTTTTGACTCATACACGGGAATGCATTAATTCTTTTGGCATAAACTATCCCTAAATACTCTGATACATGTAAATAAAACTAACTCTTCCTCCATAAAAGAACATTTCCTATTAGTAAAGTACTAGGAGCGAGAATTTGATTGAACCGAAGCTTCGGCATTCTTGTATCAACACTGATGATGAACAAGAAAGCTGTAATAACGAACATGGAAAATCTTTTCAACGCCAAAAATCCCCCACTAATCTATTTGTAAGGCCATCGGAACAAGCTCTTTATAAATCATTATCAAGCGGAAAAACTTTTTCATGCTGTCCACTGCTTTTCCCCTGATGAGTGACCGCCGGTCAAGGGGTGGTGACCTCCCCCTCTTTCTTATCGATGTGTGATGGAAATCACGTGTTCCTTAAGCCCGCTTTCCCTTTGATGGATTGCGGTTTGATCTTCTGGAAGGAGTTGGTGCAGCTGTCACTCAAGGGAAATACCTTTTTCTCTCTCGTTGTTGACCACTGCCCAGTCTCTACTTCCTCATGAAGGAAAGAGTGATTCTGGTGCATTAATGTGCACCTGTGAAGATTTCATGAATTTTATTTGGGATTCTTTAACACACATTTTCGTATATATAATCGAGGTACACATAGAAATTTTCTTTTTTTCCGAAAGAAAGAAAAGTTGAATAAAAGAATTGGCCAGTAATATTTCGCTTTATTACATAGTTTATTATTTATTTATTAATCATTAAAAATTTTGATCGTATGCATTATTTGATTTCTCAAAATTTTCTAATCATAATTCCGTTCAAATTAGTTTTTGTTTAACCCTTACGGCTTCTAAGAAAAACTTCTAAACCCTGGGTAGGCAACCCGCGGTTCAGCTTGAATAATTTTACTTCCCACAAGATTCATTACAACTTTACAAAATACAATTATTCTGAGCAATACTTTCGTTTTCAGTGGAGTGTTTTGTAACAAATATGTCTCATTACTGTTTCTATTTTATTATGTGTTTCTTCTGTTTTTATTCATAGAAGTGGGCAGTATTGCATTGCAGCGACCCCCCGCAGCATCTCGCTTGATTCCTGTAGCTTTATTGCACTGCCTTTTGCTTGAGGTAGTCATATTGGATCATTGCATCATAATTATTAAATTATCCATCTATCTATTAACATGAAACCAATAATAATATAATTCCTTCTGTTTTAAATTTTCACTACAATAAATGCTTGTAATGGGTCTGCCCGGCAGTTAATGCCGGGACGATAATGTTCTATTCCAGCCAGTGCTGTTGAGTTCTCTGCTGGTACTCCGGATGAAGGCGGCTTTAAAACGAGCTGGAACAATGCTGGGCGCAGGTGCTGGTCAGGCTGTTGGAATTGGAGAGACTGTGGATGTTATAGTAATGTCTCTGTGTTAGTGTTACTCTTCGTCTTTTCTCGCGTTTCCAGTCAAGGTGGACACTGTGGGTTGGCGTGGGAACTGCGCCGGCACCTTACTATTGGCTAGATCAAGGAAGGTCAGAGGTTGACTTCTCTTAGGACATCAGCGCCGTGGTGTCCACCATGGGATACTTTCCCACGAGAAACTGCTTGACCGTTGAGACGTCACTCGTTCCCGACGGGAAATGGGTCTTGATGAACACCGCCGCAGGTTCAAACATAACATAAACATATATCTTTCTTTTATATGTGGCCTACTGGATAATAATGATTTTACGAAGTGGCCCGCAAGGCCATTTGGGTTGGTCACTTCTGATCTAATCATTAGCATATAACTGTTTGAGTTTGCTTAGGCGTGAAATAAATAAAAATCATAAGAGAAAAATACATAATGTATATTTATTTTGGATCCCAATGTATTGGCCCCGGGGGCCGAGTGGTCTAGGCATCGGATCATGACTAGCATGTCATGAGTTCGATCCTAGTACCACTAAAGACCCGCCGTGTAGGGGAGCGATGCACGTTAAATCTGTCGAGAGCTCAAACGTCCTCTCGTTGGTGTGGTGTGGTAGTTAGGAGAGGAGGTGCCAGCTCAGGTGTCGTCCGCGTCACTTGACCATGGCTAAAAATTACGCGGACCTTCGCCAAAAGCCATCGTGTTGCTAATCAGTGCGACGTTAATATTCTCTCACTCTCACTCCCGGTAATTTAGTGCAAATGGTTACGGACTGGTGGCAGGCGTGTCATGAGTTCGAACCCCATTCCCATTGAGGATCCAAAAAGTAGAGGGGCTGATGCACGTTAAATCTGTCGGCCTCAAAATCCTTCCGTTGGTGTGGTTGAAAGCCAGGAGAGGGGAAGATCTCAAATGTAGTCCTTGACCATGGGTAAAAATTAAGAGGTCCGACGCCTATAGTCGTCATGTCTCCTTGTAAAGCGACGTTAATAAACACTTCCTTGGATCAATGAGTAGTTTCATTAGACAGTTTTCATTTGTTCAAATCTACTTTAGTATTAAGAAGATTCTACTGATAGAGTAACATAAAACATGCGAGAAATGCAGTAATATGTCATCACAAGACACACTTAACTGAAATAACTGCAAATTTTTTATATGACTGTTATTAAATAATTTGGAAGTATTTTTCTCTAAACTTTCTCGTCCACGCAATTGAACCCTTTTTATTTTGACATTCTATGTAAAAGAAATGCAGAAAGGGTTATAATTATAAAGACAACAGTAGGCGAATTTTAAAACGGGGAAGGGGGGGGGGACGTTTTCCTTTTCTGTGAAAAACTTAATTTTGTATTGGAGTTTGCTAAATAACTTTTCCATTCCCCTTGTGTAAGCCCCTTTATGGAAAACGATTTCTCTTTTATTGAAACTTATGTATTGAACTACTTTTTCTTTGGGGCTGCTCTCAGGATTTTATGTTTCCAATTTCCTATTTTACACACTTCGCAATATTTCATCTTGCGTTTCTGTATGTTATGTTCTGAAAGATTTCAATAAATATCTTAGCTAATTTTTAACTGCTTCGGGAACTTTTTAGTGCTTTTCAACAAATTTTTAGGCTTTTTTAAGGTTTCAAAATACAATTTTTATTTAGTTTTCAACTTTCTGGAGTATGAACGTTCTGCTGTATCTATATGCACAACTTTATCTATTGTAAAACTGAGATGATCTTCAAACTGGATGCTTTTTAACTTTACTTCCCAAGTTACTCCTATCTGGGAAGCTACAACACAATTACTCGCTGCTGACCGGGCTCCTGAGCTCATTTCATATGGCCTTACAATGGGTACTTACAATACAAAGAATAATACTTAAACATTAAAAAGGAGAATTAGAGAGATAATTTAGAAATATATTTAAAAATGAAATTACTTGGATAGTTGTATTCTAAGCAATTATTGTAGAATAACTTAAAATTATTTTGCTTAACATCATTATCTGTGACTAAATCGTTATTTCTTTTTATAAAATTTAAGATGATATTTCTAAAAATAGATAGATGTAGGTTACTTTCCCAAAAAGGCATATTTTGTGTTAAAATCAAAAGAGTCTCTTTTATCAAAAATATTACTAATTAGTATATTATTCTTAACAATTAATTGTAGGTCTAAAAAGTTTGCAGAGTCATTATTATAATTGGTTTTTAATAAATTCAGATATTGGGGATAATATTAAAAACTAGGAACAGATTTACTATATTACTAAAGATAATTAAGTCATCTATGTATCTAAAAAAGTAACAAGAATCGAAACTAATGTTATCATATTCATAAAAGTGCAGATAAATATTAGCTAAACAGTTACTAGCAGGCCCTCCTTGTGGAAGACCTTTAATTTGTTGATAATAAGAGTTATTGTGAAAAATATAATTTTCATATAGTACTAGATGAATAATAGAAAGATATTTATCATACTTAATTAGTTTATTTAAAGAATATTTGTTATAGGCTATTTTGAGAATTTTATCCATGTCCCCAATATCTATGGAATTAAATAAATCTTCAAAGTCATAGGTGTGAATAGAAATAATTTTTTTATCTTGCATATACTTAATTATATCTAAACTATTCTTAACTATAATCGAATTATCAATACTGTCTAATGTGGACTGAATGATCTTTTGTAGCTTTCTACCCGGAAGTGTAATATAAGTTTTAAAGCCGTTTGTTATAGTCCTAAATTTAATAGGATTTTTATGAAATTTTGGAGTTAAGAAAACATGAGGGAATTTAATATCCGAAATGCGTAAATCTAATTTTTTATATAAAGCAGAAATTCGATTAAAAATTTCTCTATTGCTAGAATTAGATTTTTTAAAAGCATTATTATTATGAAAATGTATTTAGCATATCAGCATACAACCATTTGCAAATAATTGCATAATTACTGGGAACTTTATCAACATAAACAATAATGAAATTCTTTTGTAGTTCTACAATCTGATGCTTAATATTTTTGTAAATTAATCCACAATCAGTTTTATAGTTATTTTTCAGTAACTCTTTCAATACATTGCATTTAAATTCATTAAAAGCTTCAATAGGAAAAGTTTATATATATATATAAATATATATATATTTATATATACACACACACTGCTGGCCACCGTAAATGCAACACCAAGAAAGACAAAAGATAGCACAACAAAATTTACTTTGTAGATAACATGTTGACCAAGTATCAAATGATTAAATTTATAGACTTCTGGGAAGTGTGGTTCCTGCCAGAATCAGTAGCCAGAGAAGCCACCATTGATGGAGATCACCACTGCCCCACGCCTCGGCATTGATTCAAAGAGACTTAAATGTGTTCTTGGGGTACATCAGACCAAGCAGCTTCCACACGTTGCCAAAGTAGATCTGGTGTGGCAGCTGGGGGTGTAATCTGGGTCAATCGTTGAGCAACCATGGACCACATAATCTCTATCGGCCAAAGATCCGGAGAGTGAGCCGGTCAGGGAAGAAATTCAATCTGGTGATTGACGAAGAACCTTTGGACAATGCGTGTCACATGTGGTTGCGCATTATCCTTTTGAAATATGACTGTGGCCAAGCCCTGAAGATAAGGAAGGACAACTGGCTCCAACACCTCGGAGATGTAGCGTTGGCTGTTTAAAGTACCGGCAATGCGTACTAGAGGAGTGCGAGAGTGATATCCAATACCGCCCCATACCATAATACCCGGTGCAGGACCAGTGTGGCGGTGCATAACGCAGCTGTTCAGCATCCTCTCTCCACTGTGTCTCCAGACTCGAATCCGACCATCGTGGTGTTGCAAACAGATGCGTGACTCGTCAGTAAATACAACTTCATTCCATTCTGCCACCCACATCCTTCTTTCATCGCTCCATTGGCGGTGGAGACGTCTGTGGTTCTGCGTCAAGGGTAAACCAAGCAATGGACGTCTTGCGGACAGACCACTCTGCTGTAAACGGCGTCGAATGGTACGAGCAGACACTGAATGATGCGTTACAGACTCAATGTGCTGTGCTATGGTTCGTGATGTGATTGAGCAATCAGTCACTGCCATGCGCACAATTTGCCTGTCCTCACGTGAAGTGGTGCACTGAGGTGGATGTGATCGACCACGTCGGTCCGTCGTACCCTCCTGAATCCAACGAACACATATCCGCATTACAGTTGTTTGGTTTCGTCCAACACGACTACCGATTTCCCTGAAAGATAATCCATAATCTCGGTAGGCCACTATCCTTCCTCTGTCGAACTCGGATACTTGATTAAAAGCTGATCATTGTTTTCTACGAGACATAACGGATCGTTTTTTTGAAAAATCAAAAAGAAAAACACAATTGCCGAACTTGAAGTCGTTGAAATCTCCTAGCCTTAAATAGCGCTTTGAGGTGGCATCACAGTCGTGCGTGATGTGTGTCTTCGCTGAAATTCTAATCATTTGCATATCTTACCTTCGCTAATGCATGTTTTAAATTTCATGTTATTTGCGCGCTTCCTTTAGGGTGTTGCATTTACGGTGGTCAGCAGTGTATATATATATATATATCTGAATATTTTATATGCGTATATGGAGACGTTTTTTTGACAAAAAAAGCGTATTTTGGGAAAAGAAAATCAGATGTAAGGTACTCATGGGAGTAGTGAATACGGGTCAAAATGAAAGATTTCATTGGATGATGTGCTTTTTGCGTTTTGAAAGGCAATACTGAAATTTAGGTCACCACTATTTTGCGACCGAAAAGCTTCTCAGAAAAGTTCAATTATTCCAACGGCACGCGAGCAAACCTATGTTTGGACCCCCCCCCCCCCTCCAAAAAAAGTCAATACAAAAAAAAGTGAATAAAAATATCTGTGTTTTAAAATGTGTGAATGTAAACCCCAAAAATGCAGCAAATTGTGAAAATAGGTTTTCGACATTGCTTGTGGATATTTTACTTATTAATCACTCTTTAAGTTTCTCGAGTTGAAAATACAGTGTTATTCTGGGTACATGATAAATTTTCAAGAATGAAAATTCAAGGCTGCTCATAAAAATAATTTAAAATTTATCTTTATTTTAAAACACAACTTTTTAAAAATGCTGTGTTTTTTAATGAATGATGTGTTAACAGTTAACCAAATGTTATACTTTTCTATTTTGAAGTCAATTTCTTAAATACATTTTCTCACTTATGCTTTTAAGCGTTTGAATATTAAAATGATCGATAATTTTATTGAAGTAGGCATTTGGAGACAAGTTTTCTATAATGTCACGCAATTAGTAATTTTATGTTTTTATGTTGGTGCTTATAACATAAATAAATGAAAAACACCAAACAGGAAATTATACGACAATTTAAATTTATTAAAGAGATATTTTAGGTAAAATTTCATGAAAATTGCACCGAATTTCAAAACATTCTACATAAAATTCAAAGCTATATATTTAAATTATTTTTTACACAATATAATAACACATTTTTAACACAACTAAAATAAATTCAAATTTACCAAAAAGTTAGGGCTCATTGCGTATTTTCTTATAGAAAATTTTACAAAATACATGGTGTTCGTAACAGTAAACTGATAAAAATAGAAAAAAATATTTATGTTATATATATATATAGAGAGAGAAAGCTTAGTTCATTGGCTATCATACTTTAAATAACTTGCATACGAAATATAAAAGAAATGCTTAGAAAGCTTTTGAAATATCAGGTTTTAAATAACATAGCTTCGACAAAAAAAGTTCAATCTTTATACAAGTTTTGATTTTTGTTTTACAAAATTAATGCTTAATATCAGATATTTAAAATTCACCACACTTTTATAGCGTAGACATTCATCTTTATCTTATTAAATGTTTTCTTTCTGACCGCTCGATTTTTCTCCCTGCACGAAATGGCAAGAATAAAATTTTTTTTAAATTTCAGTCAAACATTGGTTCAGAAACGTAGGCATATACCTTAAATTAACTAAAATAAAATAAATCTTGAAAAATAATTTATTATAGAACATAATATTGATAAAACTTATTCAGTTTTTTAGTAATGATATTTAAACTTATGGTATTATTTCTTATGAAAGGTCCTTTATAATTTAAATAATCATTGGAACTTCATCTGCACATTTGCGGAATTTTGTAAAATCAATTTAAATATTTATGCAGGTTGTAATGTCCAATCAAATGTAAAGTATTTAATATCATTAGACCTATCTTTTTTGAGAAGGTATTTAAGAATATTTTAAGTGTAGGTAGAATCCAAGCAAATATTACCTGTGTTTAAAATTGGTGTATCGTTCGAAATGCTTAGGTGTATTATTTATGATGACTACTGTCATTCTAAAAAAATTACTTTGTTAATAAATCAAAGAAAACAAAAGTAAAGATTTTTTTAAAGTAGTTTTTGAATTTATGAGAACTGCATAGTTGATCCAGTTTCTGTACTATTTATTTTTTATTAAAGTTGAACGTTTTTAGATATATATTATGCGTTCTATATTACTCGTAGCTCCCCCCTCCATAATGTGAAATTAGATTTTACTTTACAGTATTATTTGTGTGTTATTTTTTGTTAAAGGAAAAAATGATTGGTTATGGTATGCTTTAAAATTTTACACAGAGGTAATATAAATAGATGTATGAATTTTAACGTTGCTAATTTTCAAAAAAATTAAGACAATTTTCTCCCCAGTCTTAATTTTTGTCCCAGGTTTGTTGAAAACGGCTGTAGGGCCCCATTCACCCTCCCTCCAGCTGAATCTGAACCTATTAATTGTCAAAATCAAAAGTGAATATAAAAATTAAACACCGGCCTTTCCACATTTTAAAACTCTCTTTGCTATTAGACGGTGTGTATTTTAATGCAGCGCACTCAAATATTCCCTTTTATTGATTGCAATTTGAAACGGATCATATTCGTTTTTTACTTAAAACACCTTCCCCGCGTTTAATATGAAACGAAATAAAAACAACCCCATGAAGCATAAAATTCACAGATAATCTGTCGCCTTCACATCTTGAACACATATCACGGTACGTCCTGGATCCTTACAAACACACCCGATGACACTCCCTACATTAAAAACATCTCTTCGTCGTGTACTAAATATCCATTCCAGCATTTCCATTCGTGCGGGTTCATAACCTGAAACAAACTTAGGGCCATTATAAAACTCCGTATTCATCACTTGGCAGCACCGTTATACCTCATTACGAGAGAGGCAACATATTTACGCTTGGCCGAGGGACTTTTTACGCTTCGCTGGCGGCACGAGACACCAAAAGGCACCAATCACCGCCCCCTTTTCTTAAAGAGGGAACCACCGCCACCTTGCCCAAGTGCGAGAGTTTGTTTTAATGGGGAAGCCAGTCTTATCTGCGGCGTTTTGTTTTGTCGGGGTGCAGTTAGGTGACGGAGAAGAACTGTTAGGGGTTGCGTTTATCATTAGGTGGGATGTCGTAAATTAAACTCTTTTCTCCTTCCCGCTCCTTTTGATGTTTCTTGGAGAAAGAAAAGAAAGCACGAGAGAAAGAAGAATGTGGCGTGAAGGTGTCAACCGTGTTTCGTTCCGGAAGTAGAGGGAGTGGGCACGTAGGCCTTATCACTTAGAACGAGTGGATAGTAGAATTAATTCGGAAAGTTACACGAGCTAGGGCGGGAGCAAGTACTTTCAAAAGATATTGCCAAAAAGCATTTTAAAAGCTTTAAGTGTCCTTTTTCTAAATAATTCCAATTTCTCGCCTTTCTAAGGTTTCTAGAAGTAAATCGTGGCAATGGTAGCCTAGTGGGTACAAGCATGAAATCGTGGCCAGAGTGTCACGGGCTTGAGTTCTGGGGCCCCTGAAGGTCACACCGTGTTGAGGGGCAGGTGCCCCCTTTTGCGACGGGTGTGTCATATATGCACCAGTTCCGAACTCCTCTATCGGTGGTAGGCCATTCACTACCCCTTTCCGTGGGGCCCGTATACTTCGACTTCATGATTTATCTGTGAGGACGGGCGGCCGCGGTAGCTTAGTGGTCAAGGTAGGCTTTGGGTGGTATGTTATGAGCGAGTACAGCTGAAGACTTGCCAGGTTCGTCGCGAAAAGCCCTTGTGTAACTGAATAGTGCGAAATTAACATTCACTCGCTTACTAATTCACTTGAGAGGACGGGTTTATTTCGCATTACAAAGCCTAACTTTTGAAAAAAAAATACATTCTTTACAAATATTTAAAGCGAATTTTTTTAATTATTCATGAAAATTTAACTGAATATAATGTAGTACCATGATTCTGAAAATATTTTCATTTAAATCTGTTTGTGCAAAAAAAAAAAAAAAAAAAAAAAAAAAAATGAAACTTTTGACCTATTTTGTATGAAAAACAAAACTTTTGTAGAAAAAAAACCCCTTTAATCTAAATTTTTACGCTAAACACATCTATATATTGGTGCTGTAAATATCATATCACAAATTATTCAGAAACAAGACAGTATGGAGAAGTCTTCAAAGCAAAGCTAAACACAAAGTCCGGCATTACATAGTTTACAAGAGCAACAGTTTATTTTTCTTTTAGTTTCTTTTAGAACCGTTTTTAAGCAAACTACGCATTTTCTTCGTTTACACCCACCCCCTCTTTCATTCGCAATTAGCTAATAAAAATGTCTTCCAGAAATCCTAGAACCATTTATTAACTAATAAAGACAAAAAGTGAATAAAACCGAAATATTTTTAAAACCAGAGTGAAATGTTTATATTCCCAAGTAGAAAAATATGGAACGAAACAACTTTATTTAAAGCCTTTGAAATCTACCGAAGTTTTACATCACATATATATCTGCAGCTGTGTTTCAGCTGAGTAGTTTATTTTATATCTAAGCAAAATACCAGAATCACAGAAAGAACTTCACAAACATAAGGTCAAAACCTCAGAGGCTGGATTAACTATAATGAAGCCCATTTTAGGGTTCAAAATAATGCTAATTAAACGTGTGCATTAGATAACGCAAATATGATACTCTCGTCCTGTAGATCAATATCAGCCACGGTTCACCGGAGCATCACACGACTGCCAGTGACATTAGGGGTGGATATATGTCTGGCGCACCTGTTTTTAAAATATTTTCCGTTGATCTGTTTGAAATTCATCGTCGCGAAAAGGATTAATGTGGCGAGGTTAAATCTTGGTGTGATGTGGTAGTTTGCAGAGAAGGGTACAGGTGTTATTTTTACTTATCTGCCTTTTCCACTATGTATAATTTTCAATCACAAACGTTTCATTTCTTGTAATGATATTTATAAAAAAATATATTAAATACACAGAGAGGGGGGCAGGAAAATCAGTATAATCTTTTTTTTTTAACTTAAAATTTTACCTATAGTTTTGATTTCAACTCTTTTTTCAATTCCTACTATTAGTTCACTCTCTCCCAATGTATATATATATATATATATATATTTTAAACTTGTAGTGTTTGAAACTTGATGTTGATACAGTTTTTTTCAAATATTAATTCATTAATTAAATTTAATTTATTAAAATAAATTTTTTCTTTGTTGACATAAGTAGGAATTGACTTAATTTTTTTAATATTGTTTGTTAGATAAGGAAATGGAAAATATCTTCACCTTGCGGATGGCACAATACATCCCTCCCTAGAGGATTCCAAGTAAGAAATTTTAACCAACCAGCCACTGTATATTCACTAGTATATAGGATATATAGGCATTCTAGTATATCTTAACATTCTAACATCCACCATAGAATATATGGGAGATTTAATACATTCAAGATATTCTAGTTGATACTATGGGATTTAAACAAGATGTTGCTTAGAATTTAGAGAGAGATATATTTCGAATATATTGCTCTCCTATTTGCTTCTTTATTTAAAATGGTCAGATTCATCGAGACAATAACACATTTTGTAACCTTAGAATGATGTTAATTGAAAAAACTATCGAATATGTATTGAGCTTTTCATGTAACTACATACTTGTATTACATGCAATTAAATGGCACACGGTACTACTGATTATTAAGTAAGGCGAAAGTGAAATACTACAATTCAATTGCACACATGGAACTTTTTTGAAGTGTGAAACATTTTTGCATCAATGCTTATTATTATACTATGGATTAATTAAAAATGTGATTATTACTTTAAAAAGCTTAAAGTGAATCAAATCAAGCGGGATTCAGTTTATAAAACAAATTAGGTAAGAAAGTTCATACAATAAGCCTACAATAAATAAGTTGATCGAAATATAAAACACTTTTCGACATGGTTTATTTTTACAACAAACAAGACTATTGTTTTGATATCGCGTGGAGAGAAAACACATTTTGCTTGGACAGTATTAGCTCAAAAACATTAATAATACCTTCCACAAATGTTTTCTTTTTTTAAAATTAAATAATTATTCAGTTATTTAGCGAGCTCAATCCTTCTTTTAGTCAACTTTTTAGAATTTATTTTCCACTTCAAGATTCTTCTGTTGCTAGCCAGCTCAGAATTCCCCGATGAGATTGCAGTTGGAACTTTTGATTGAACTAGTTTATTTTTTTCCCTTCAGATTTGTCACTGGCAGCCGTAGATCGATTCAATCTCTTTATGGTGGATTGTGAAAAAGCAGTAGACTCTGAAAATCCCAACTTCGTATGATACTGAAGTTAAGTTCCCCAAACCAATATCACCCTTCTTATCTTGTAGTTTATAAGGCTTAAAAAATTCGTAGTTGGCATTTCATTGTACAACTATAGCCTGAAATTGAGACAATAAAGTAAAAGCAAAAATAAAATTAAGGACATATAGAAATAAAAATATTCCCGCCCAGATTTAAGCAAAAAAAAAACAAAAAAACCTCATGTTTGACAGTAACATATCAAGGCCCACGAAATTTATCGTGGCAAGAGGCTAGTTGTGCGGCTGTCATTAGCCTTAGTTATGAGCACCGCACAAGTACGATGTACGATTTGGCTCAAGTGTACACCAATTTTGAGGGGAAACACCGTGGGAGTGGTCAGATGCCTCCTACATCTCTTTTCCTTCCACCAACCACACGAGAGGACTTGCGGCTCGACGGCTATTTAGAGTGCACCCATGCCGTATAAAGGGGGGTACTATACATTTGCAAACATCCCTGCTTTCTCCGGGATTCAAACCCAGATTCTACGGCACCGCAGTCAGCGTCACTAACCACTACACCAGATGGGCGACCTTCAAAAGAAAAAAACTATACTGAGATTAAAATAATTTTTACGCTTCCATATTCTATTTCTCGCTTCCTTGTATAAAGCTCCTTTGTACTTTCTGGTCCATTAAATCTTTATGCTTGAAAAACGCAGTTTTTTCTATTTTATAGCTATTAAATTGTTTTTTTCACTAATGGGACTACGTATTAGTATTTTTTTTACCTTTGCAGACCTAGTTCATTCCCCGGGAGCTGGTGTCACTTTTTAGTGCGGCAACGTATAGACGATACCAATTGCTGAAAGTAATTTTGATGCCCAGTTTCCACCCCAGATGGAGGCACCTGAGCTTTGACGATGCGAAATTGAACTCAGGAATTTAATTTTGCCGAGAACACCCAAGCCAAATGGGCACTTCAAGGGATTTTTTACATGCCGCATAATAATACGACATAGCCGCTGTCAATTTTCTGCATCACGAAAATCCACCAACGTGGGCGGAGGGCAAGCTTGGGTGCAGAAAGCCAGCGACAAATCAACTACGCCACCTAGTGGGCCAGTATTCACTTATGATAATTTGACAAGCTATTAGTAGTTTCTTTCTCTTAGGTAATTTTTTACAGAAATCTACTAAATGACGTAATCTCTATGAGCCGATGTTAATATCTACCAAATGATGGTGACATCTATTCCTCGATGATTTTATTTACTAACCCCTCTCTTTGTGTGATTTATTCTACAAAGTTATCTTAACATGTTTGTCAGATTTAACGAATAGAAGCACCTCGCTTTGGTTTTCAAGTTAGGGTCAAAGTAAATTTTTGATTCAAAAATTTTAAAATCGTTATAACTATCCCCGAAAGAGAAATGCAAAATTTTTTTGATTGATGTATAGAATTTATAAAAAGAATTATTTATATCGCCTCTAATTTTAACACATCTTAAAATGTTATCTTGTAATTTGTGAGTTTAGGATGATTTACTTTAAAAATCTTTATAGATTCCACTTAAAAAAAAAAAGGGTTTCCTGAAAGGAATTTTCTCAACAACCATTCATTCACAGAAATTTCTTCAAGAGAATCATTAATCATTACCCAAGAGAACAATACAAAGTACCCAATTTTCTTCAGATGTAAGACTCTAATCGTAAACAAGAAGCAATTATTTCTGCTCATCTGGTGAAGTATATCAATTAATTATAGGTTGGTTGATTTTATACTTAAAAAAAATCATAACTCATTAAATCCGAAGAAAAAAGTTGAACTGAGTACTAAACTTTCAATCGACATTTAAACTTACTACATTAGTGGGGTCTCATTTATCAATTTGATATTGATATCTAGTTTTACAATGCGTGGGGAAAAATTAGTTTTTCTTTGTAATATTCAGAAATGCATGAAAAAAAATGACTTCATTACTTGTGTGTGTAACCGTGTTTCAAAATTACGCGGTTAATCAACAATATCCCTCTTATAGTTTCAAAGTTTGAAATTAATGAATAATAAATAAATCGGAAATAAAATTTACATTACTTGATTTTTGCACAGTTATGTACAACCTTAGAAACGGCATTTATTACCATGCACAGCAAAATATCTCAAACTATGATAAAAAAAAATCATATTTTCATTTGAGATTGATTTAAAATTAAAGTAGAAAACGCAAAAATATTTATTTGAAGTACAAACTACACGCTACGAAACACGCAATCTTTTGAGCTTTCTATACTTTGAACAGATCGAAGCTCTCGAAATCTCTAGTTAAAATTCTTACATAATAACAAATTCTCCAAAGACAAACGAAACATAAGCCGATACATAATTAAATATTCTATACCAAAATTCGAACACCACCCTGAAATTTATTCGAGCGAAAAACCCTTTAAAAAAACACTCGAGTTCTACTAATAAACCTTAAAATCAAAACCTCAGGTCAAAGATCTGGATTTAAGATTTCTAAAGATCCCAAACGATTTGGAGGATGACGCAGCCGATGACGGTGGTGCTTTTCTAAATACTCGACCTCCCCCGAGGATACATTCGATTACTTGCACGCTTCTCTGCATCCGAGGGGTGGTGCCGGCATATTTAATGGTACCCCGACTCGTTAGAGGGCTTTTTCGATCTCTATAATTTTCATAAATTCTTCTGTGCGAAGATTCCTCGCTGACGATATTTAGAAAAGGAACTCTTTATTAGAGTTTAAAAATTTCTTTCTGCCCGCAGGTGGGGGTGAGATGCATTGCTTGGTATGTTCCACAGATTTTTCTTTTTCTTATTTGGTTGTTCATATGTTTATTGATGTGAGAGTAGAGTTTTTTTTATGATTTTAATTACTGAGTGAAATAAATAACGATTATTCAATGCGGGGGGGGGGGTTAAGTTTGTCAGGGTTGATGTACATTTTTATGCCGTGAAGAGGTAATGGTGGATCTTCATTTTAATGCCAAACGATGTTTTTACCTTCTATGTTTATTAATATTCGAGTTTTATTGGTCATGGAGATGCAGAGGCGTGGGTGTTACTTACATTCATATTTCTGTGCAACTGAAATCTTTATTTTTAATTTTCGCATCTCGAATGTCGTATTCATGGATGGATGCAGAGAATAAAAAAAATAGCTATTACCTCTGTTCAGCTACATAGATTTTATATGAATGGTTCGTATAGCTCTTAATACTTAGTTAAAAAATTATTTGTTATTTGAAATTACTTTCAAGATGCCAATAGCTATTTATAAGCTGTGCTTTTTCTCGTTATTCTCCCTCTTAATATTGTAAAAAAGGTCACTTCAGACAAAATTTTCTATATTTCCGTAACAATAAGTAGGGCTAACTTTAAGGCATCTAAGTACCCTTAACATATATCTGTGCACTCGAAAAAATATCCTTCTTCAAACCAATGTAACTTAGCAATAAAACAATAATTTGAAATTTTTATCATATGGTAATCATATATATTTACATTATTTCTCAAATTTTCAGAGAATTTGAGATAAAATTTAAAAAGCTATAAAGAAATAAAAATTGCACAATTTTTTAAAAATATGAAAATCAGTGTTTTACACCGCGCAGGATTCTGAAGTTCAAAATTGATCAAAATTTACAAAATTAATTTTACTTGGTATATACTAACTTTTAAGAAATTTATACAAACTAACTTTTATACTAACTTTTAAGAAATTTATACTAACTAACTTTTATACTCACTTTTAAGAAATTTAGAGAGAAAAAAATATTTTTTTAAATACAATTATAACGAAAATTTTAAAATTTTAAGAAAAAAATAAATTTAAATTCAAATTCAAAAAAAAAAATTGTACGAAATCTTTTTTTGAAAATTGTAGTATAAGTTATGAAGAGCCTTATTTTGAATACATGTATGAAATTCCAAATTGATATCATAAATAGTTTCCAAGAAATCCTGCTCGCAAGCTAAAATTTGTTGTTTTGAGAAAAATGAAGTTTAATATACGAAAAAAAATAGGGTTTTTCTTTAAATTTCGCTAGTTAATTCTCAATAACTTAAGAAGTTTTTACAGTGTCAACAAAATTTTGGTATCAAAATGCTCAGAAATGTTAAGGCTTTAACATGTATTTTTTTTTTCAAAAATTGAAAAATCTGCAATTTAAGAGTCCGTAGAGAGCAAAATTTAAAAAAATTGGCTGGTCGTACAGTTACCATTTTTGTACGCGCATTTATTACATTATTATTAATATTTAAATGAGGGAATTTTTAAAAGTTTTGAGTAGTTTTTCTAAAAATATTCATATGTAGAGAAGCATGGTACAGGCTTCCAACCTATTAAAATTGGAAACCATATTTAAACCATACAATTTTTTTGAATAACTTGTGTGAAAAAAATTATTATTAGAATAATTATTTCAATAGAACTAATATGCGTGAAAAGTTTCAAAATTATGAGATGAGTAGAATTTTCAAAAACGTTTCTTTTGTGTTGTACTTTTGTGTGTTCCTTCTCCCCCCTCCCCCAACGGATTTTTAGCATAAAGTTTACATCTAGGTTTTTCACTTATGTTTTTTTTAAATATAACCCCCTCCCACATAAAAGAACCCCTTTTTCGCCGCTGAAAGTAAGAACTTTTACCTTTAAAGAATGCATACATAATTAGAATTGCTAAAATTACTTCTAGCTTATTTAGAGTAATAATTCAAATTGTATTATAAACAGAAAGAGTTATGAAATTAAAAATAAAAATTGAAAAATCAAAAATCAATTTCTTTACTAATTTTTGTGAATTCAGCCCCTTAATATTAATGTTGAAAGAAAAAATTCAGCAGTAGAACGGTCATCCAAAAAAAAAGTTTACCACATTCTTTTTACAGATTTGTATGAATAAAAATGATACTTTATTTACTTAAAATAAATGGAAATATAGTTTTTATCCCTGAATTTCGTGCCTATATTTTGAAGTATATTAAATATAAAATCTTGAACATTTAATATTTTTCCGCTTTAATCGCACTCATTTTATTTTTTGTATCTCACTTAATTTTTTTATATTGTGTTTTTTTTTCGAACTTTTTCAAACATTTAATCATTATTTTTGAGTTAGCTATGAATGTATAAATGTACGCGATTTCTTAATATGAAAGTATTAAAGATAATAATAACACAAGCACGATTATATATACGTCACATCGAATGTTATTATTTATTGTAATTAATTGGTTACTGATCATTTGATCGAAAATGGAATTGCATGAAGAGGATGTTGGGTTGAGGAGGAATCATCTTGAAGTAGGTAATTCTATTTTATTTCACATTTAAACACTAAACAGGGTATGACGGCTTAACAAAGAAACAAAAACAAACACGAGCAGCAGCCGGTTGTAACATAATGAAGATAGAGAACTTTTCCAGAGTATCTCGGGGCTTTCGTATGAAGCGGCAAAAGGAAGTCTTGGAATCCGCGTGATTTCTGTGAACTTTCGATGCATTCCCGATATAGTTATACTTTAAAAACTCAAAGCTGTTAATTTTCAAGAGATGCGGTTACGATTATTCCTTTAGGCTGGTAAGCTATTTAATCATACAAGTGCGAGTCCGGGAGGTCAGGAACATTGCAAATTAAAAAGTTTAGATGAAATTAAAGAGAATTATTACATTTACACTCGGTATATGTATATGTGAAGACACGGCCGTTAGAAGGGATTTCTTTATCTGGATCATCCTTTTGACTTTGATGTTGCATATTTCATATTATTGAGGAGGCAGTCTTGTGGTTAGTTACTTTTCTTTATAATACATTGAACATGTAGACACACATATGGACAACATCCCAAAGAAACACACACCCAACAAACATACACAGACGCTAGCTGCAGCCAGTTACACGATTGAAGACAAAGGTCTCCAGAAATCTCGATGTACGTATAGGCAGCTCAAATCACGTGATCTGAGTGGGTAGATAGACGTAGTTCAAAATACTCGGCGGCTAGCTAACTTATTATTTAAAGGGGGGTCCTGAAGGGAAGGGATCATAGATAAATCAAAAACTATTAAAAATTAAATAACTGGGAATTATTACATATACAGTCGACTCTCGCTAATTCGAAGCTAATTCAGTCCCTAGAAAAACTCTTGATATTTCGAAGCTAAAATAATACATTTTGGTACACTCGATATTTCGTAGCAAAATCTGTGGCTGGTCAGACTACAATACGCAACAATTCGAAGTTACCTTATAAAACTCTGGACAATTCAAACACTCACTATCATGTAGATTCAGTCCTGTAGCAAACAGGTTGGAACTTACAACTTTTATGTTATAGTGTCCCTGCGTAGCCCCTTTGATGACCATCTGTCTGCTACCCTTCTTTATGTTTTCTGGTTCCTCAGGCGAAAGTACACTTTTTTGTTTTCCTTCTTCAAGATGACAATTCTTGCCACACCTGTTGTCAGCCATCCATATTTTTCGTTTAACACGTGACCTTGCTACATATGTGTTCAGAAAGGATGGTCGACTATTATTGTGAAGAAGAGATGTGTAGGATTGTTTTTTTGCGTCGGTCTAATTTAACGATTTATGGCTCATCTGTGTCACTTATAGCATGTGACACGAACTAGGGCATGGGCCAGACTGGATCTTGCTCTGAAGAACCATTGGTGTTGGGGACAGTGTCTGAAGGAATCGGGTGCGAAATGATTTTATTTCCTATGAGGAATGGAAGAGATTTGGTGGGTCATGAAAAAGTCCTGTT
The DNA here is from genome assembly GCA_019973975.1 of Trichonephila clavata. NCBI lineage: Eukaryota > Metazoa > Arthropoda > Arachnida > Araneae > Nephilidae > Trichonephila > Trichonephila clavata. The sequence continues at coordinate 26,626 of BMAO01023903.1, read as the reverse complement.
CGAGAATTACTACATAAATTTATTCTTTTAATACATGACTTTTAACTTGTGTTTAATATTTATTCTGTATAATATGTACTTTTTAAGAATACTTTAAAGCAATTTTATACATATGTGTAATTGTTGTGTTATTACATAATTTAAAATTTCTAATGTGTTAGGAAAAAATTCGGAAGTTCTTCCTCTTGCCCTCTTTATAATTCGAAGTTTTCATTGGTTCCTTCAATTATATATATATATATATATATATATATAAAGCTTTGTACTTAAAAAGACTATTGATTTCAATCGAAAAAGCATTGAACAAAAATGTAGTAGATTTGATTTACGGTCAAATGAGGAGTACGAAATTTGAGATGATGGCTCCCTCTCTTGACTACCTCATTGCACTACGTATAATAAAAAATATACGTATATGGCAACAAAAACAAAATATAGAAGCAAATTAAACGCGGAATACGAAATGCGACTTCAATAGAGTTCAACTTTGATAATTTGCATGAAAAAATGCATACACATCCCGGTCACTAAATATAATACAATGGTAGATCACACTTGGAAAGGGAATTAATACTACAGAGTAAATGGCATTAATTTTTGTTAAAAAATTTGTAATAAAAATAAAGGTTTTAATGTAAAGTACTCTTATTACGTTGATCTTTAATTTTTATATTAAGGCATATAGCTCTGAGGGTGAGATAGGTTCTCTGCAAACGCGTTATAGATCAAAAGGTTCCTTCCACAAGTTAAAGTTGGGTGACTACTGTTTTAGAGCATAAATACATGCATATGCACGTTAAAAATGAGTTTTTAGATTGATACAAATTTTAATTTTTCAATAACCTTCTTTAAAAACAATTTCGTGTGTTTGACTACTATATTTACAGTTCATTATATAAAATTAATAAAACAGCTTAATAACACAAAGCCTTTCAACTATTTTTATATTCATTGTATACATACAGTGAGAAATGAATCTCTATTTACATGTCAAAAGAAAATGATCACGTATTAATCCCAAGCCATTGGCGATTTTTAATTGTGCCGGAAAACGCTTAGAAATTGATAGAAGGATGGTATAAGGTAGATTTCCATTTCTCGTAAAACCATTGGCGATTAATTTCCGACAAAAAGCAAGAGGAAAAAACATTATTTTAAACAAAATTGTTTAAATTGTATGGTTACGTTCATACATTTAAAAAATAATATACTACATGAATATTCTCGTACTCTAATACTTTTACAAAATGTTAAATACTTCAACATGTAAAAAGGACTCTGCTACATCCTTAGAAAAATAGCCATCTTAAAACAGAAATATTTTGTTATTCGTTAAGTAGACGAGACGTCCCACGAGTTAAATTAATTACCGTAAAAAAGAGATTCCTTTAACATAAAATGGGGTAATAAACGTAAAGTACTCATAAAAAACCCGTAAAAGTCTTATTTTACGTTGGGTAGGAGCTAACTAAACGCAGAAATATTTCTAATTGACGCCCCATGGACGATCAAAGCGCAGTTAAAATGACGCTTTAAAGTGTTTCTAATGGATGGATGGTTTTAAAAGATGAGTGTAAAGATTTTTTAAATGCAAATTCTGAACTGTCCTGGTTTTATTATGAATTCTATTGATATCTATTGATTAAGAATTACTTTGTGTACAATAAAATGATGAATTTTTTTATTATTTAAAGCATGACGAAATGCTATTTGTAAGAAGTAAAATAAATTATAAAACTTTGTTTTGGGTAGCTTGATAATCAATTACATGTTTTGTATTCGAAATTAAGATTATTTGAAGTATTGATTACTTTCCACTCTTAATTATTTATATAAAAATTGTTTGAAATAAGAAAAATTGGAGGTGCGGGGGATCGAACCCCGGGCCTTTCACATACAAAGCGAACGCTCTACCACTAACTACACCCCTATGCTTTATACAAACTTTCTTTCGAATATCAACATATATTGACATGTAATTGTGCCTTGATTATGGAAATAGAAACATTCATTTCTACGAAAGCGACAGTTAAATAAATTTTCTAATGCGTTCGGACAAGCGTAGTATTACACGTAATTTGTTTAGTGACTCATTTTTCACGCATTACTTTAAATTCTTCGTTTCTAAGCATTTTTATATTTAAAATGAATACAAATCAATCGAAACATCATTCACAATCTTGTAATAAGAAAAAATATAATTAAAAAAGAACACGAAGTTACAATAAAATCTGTTATTGTGCGTAAACAGGGACCGCATAAGAAACTGCACAAAAAATATTCGAAAATTTCATAAATTCTTACATATAACAAACAACTTTGTGCAAATATTACAGATTTTTTTTTATTCGGTGGAAAGGGACCGCATTAAAAAAGTCGCAGAAAATACGTCAGTTTTTACGAAATTTATGAGAAAGTACTTCGAAACAAAATAAATAATTGAATTATACATGGAGACATTTTAAGAACATTTAATTTCTTTTTGAATTTAGAGAAATTTTCAAAATGCACATACATAATTCACTACCACTCATCATAATCCAAAGCGTGCATCTTCCTATAGTGAATTAGTTCAAAATCGTTTTCGTCACTTGGAGATACAATTTAATTCGATTTATTTTTTGACACCATAATGTAAGTGATAAGTTTTTACGACGATGATCGGTTGGTCAGTTGTTTGTAAATGTTAACTAGATATGTATCATCGAAGCTCTTTTGGAAATTTCATACTCCTTTTGAAACTGGTATATATTTTAAGAAAATACTTTTCGAATTTGTTCGAAAGCTGTATCCCTTTATATTTTATAGGCGCTCAAAGAGTCCAGTTCTTCTTGTCTGTCTTCCTAATCTATCAAATTATTGAAAATGTCACTGTCTTTCAAAGTTTCGTCTTCAATCTAGCATGGTCTGTTGGAGGGTTGAGAGAAAGCAACTGAACGTGAATTATCCGGAGACTGTTTATAACAAATGAACAGAGCGTCTTGAAGTGTATACAGTAGAACGGCGTTTTTATCCGAACGTTTATTATCCGGAGCGTCAAATATACGAACCAAAGTCCGGATACGTATTCCAACAGTGCAATGCTCAACAGTTGCTTCGTGCGAGGCCAAAAGTGACGAGAAAACCCAAGGTGAGGGATATTTGGGGAATCTCAACTGCGTGATTTGGTAAACATCTGCGCGGCATATTAGGTCAATTTGTTTCCAAGGGAGGGCGTGTATACGTGTTCTTTTGTTGAGTTTTGTTGATGTAGAAACCTGGATGGCATGCGATGCAGAAGACTGGATTTCAAATACTAAATGATGACGAGATTGTGACTCCAGTGCAAGAAAAATCCGACCCTGTCGACGATGAAGACAAGGACAACAACAACGAAAGTAGCAAATGCTGACGTGTTTCTACGTTAGAGACAGCTATGGAGTGGTACGAACCACAATCAGAGTGCTGTCCTACTGAACTACTGCTGCTGAAAAGAACCAGAAACCTTGCATTGAAAAAACGAAGGTGTACAGCGGTACAGCGAAAAATAAGTGATTATTTTCCCCAATCAAGGTAAAATTGTGGGTTTTGCACATATTTTGCTTTTTCTTCAAGCACGTTTCCCACATGGGATGATTTTCAACATTCGTATAGTGTCCAGTATCATATACTGCATGGATCGCATTCGGTTTTCAGTTATCTGAACAATCGCATATCCGAACTGTGTCCGGTCCCAATTGATTCGGATAAACGACCTTCTACTGTATGTATGAACATTTCAGTGGCGTAATGTACACCCCCGGCAATCCTGCCTCATTGGGTGGGGGTGGGGGGCCTGAGCAACGCCAAGTACGTATTTACCCAAGTTATAAAATATGAAAAGTAAAACCTGACTGTTTGCAGGAAGGCCCTAGCATTCTCCGTTACAGCACTGGTACATAGATAAAAATTACAGTGGCGCCAAATTCGTTGAAATTCATATAATGCATAAAAAAAGACCGCACAAAACTAATCGCATAAAAAAGTACTCTATAGAAGAGTGTTCATAGTACTGGCGTGGCTAGTCCTGAGAGGGATGTTCAATAATTGCAATCACATCAATAGTATTTGGAAGTGTCGGAATATTACATCTGTTGGGGGCCCTGTAGTTTGAGGCTTCCGTATCATTGATACGGTGGTAGTTACGCCTTTGGTTAATAGTCGTGGCTATCGTTGTTTCTGTCGAGTAGCGGGTTTAAATCCTTTTGCAATTCAAGGCCATCGTGTAAAAGGATTATGTCATCCCATTGATGTGGTTTGGAGAGTGAGGTGCTAGCTAGAGTATCCTCTTCTATTAGCAGTGGTTCCAAATTGTGAGGATCGTCGATGATAGCTTTCGTAAGGTGACGTTAATAAACCATTGTAATTAGTTATATTATTAGAAGTAATAGATTTTTATCAAGCAAGTGAATATCCACATATTGAATTTCATTATGTGGAGTACGAAAACGAATATCTTGTGTTCAGAGGGTATGCAACTGAAGTGGCGCACTTATCCAGTAGGACAGAACCCGATACCTTTGGATCCGAAACCGAGTAACTTAACCACTACACCAAAATGATCACTATGGTGTGGAGGTTGTTACTGGCTTATATAGATTATATCGCTACTCACTACTCTACCAGTGAGTTGGTTAGGTGAACGAACAATATAGTTAATGGGAGTGGTCAGTTTTTGTGTGTTGGATAAGTTTCGTCACGTTAATCTGACGATTTTTTTCCCTGGATTGCTCTTTTTTGCTGGTAGATGGCGCCGCGACAAATCAGTTTAGGTTTCGCTTTTCTTAATTAAGGTCACCAAACAACACACTAGGTCACCAAATGAAGTGGCGTGTTCTATCCGGTAGGACTGAACCCGGGATCTTTGGATCCGAAATCGAGTAACTTAACCACTGCACCAAAATGATCACTATGGTGCAGAGGTTGTTACTGGCTTATATAGATTATATTGCTACACAACCATTTAATACTAATGCAGTACCACAACAAGGACTAAGTTTAGAATGAATGAAAAACATTTTTAAATTGGAGCAATATGCGCGTCATGATTTCATGAAGCTTTTATTTCTGATAACATTTCATATGTTTTAAATATTAATCAAAATTATTATATTTTTTCTGAGGGTGACTGGCTGTAAACTAGTGAAATTCCTGCCGAAATAATGACTTATTCAGGGACCCTCTTTCGATATATATGCTACCGGCAAAGTATGAAATCCGGCATTCTATAGAATACCTAGGCCATGTATAGAATGCCTAAAACTAGCCGGCAATGTATGCAATGATTCCTATTTCACACATTGCCTAGGCATTGTATAGAGTGCCTATTGAGAAACAGGCAAAGTATTGAAATGCATCTCCGATTCGCTTCGAATATTGCTTGTTGCCATCATCTATCGTTGTAAGCCTTGCCAGAAAAAACAGTAAATTATTAAAAAACGGTATTGTGAAACCGGTGATTTTTTTTCCGAATGCCAATATATTAGCACTTCTAATTAGTGGAAAATAGGATGGTTTCTATTTACTTGGAACTTCTGAAAGAATTTGCGAAATCACAATTTACTTTGTGTCCTAAAAACTTGTTTAGAATTAAAGATATTCCAGACCAGAAATTCCTATCCTGTTAGTTGTAATTGCTCAGTCCAATGGATGGGGCCAAGGATTATTCAAATGTATGTGTAAAACAAAGCACCAAAGTAAGAATTATCATTTCGTGAAAAATGTAATGAAATGTCATTCAAATATTGCCATTCAATCCTACCATCTGACAGCAAGTTAATTTCAATTTCTTGTTTTTTAAAAATTTGTTTTCCTTAATAAGAAAGTCATAAATTTTGTTTGGTACAAATTTCATTTTCGTTCAAGTATTTTAAATATTTTTTTAATAGCACTCTCATTATATTGTCAGAAAAACGTTTGTATTTTTAGGAATGTACGCCTTTGATATAATAGCCTTATCATTACCTTTTTCATACTTTGCCTAAATAATTTTGGTCATTCCATAAAATGCTAGGCATTCTATACAATGCCTACGCAAAGTATGTAATAAATATCATATTTCATACTTTGCCTAAAAACGTCCGAAATTCTATACAATGCCTAGGCATTCTATAGATTGCCGGCATTTCATACTTTGCCGGTAACATATACAAAGGAAATTGTTAAACTTAAAATTCAACAAATACTTCTCAAAATGCTGTGGAATAGAATTTATAGGAGAATACTAAATCAACTATATTGTCTTTATCACTGAGACGAGGATCAAAAAGATGAGGTTTAACATCCATAGCTTTCATATAGCTCTAGAAGGCGTTGGCGTAATTTGCATCCTCAAATAATTCATAACACTGTTTTCAGATGGCGTACGCATACTTATCTGTGAGATTCACATCTCTTCCCTCTATTTTATGGGGGCAATCATGCACCCCACCTATGAGATACGACGTGAAATATGTCTGTTTATAGGAGTTTGAGATTATTTGGTATTAGAGTGTAGGATGTTATATTTCATGTCTCTTTTCTCCAATAATGAATTTACTGTTATAATATTCGAGTAAAAATATTCTATTTAAGATAACAGCAATATATCATTCGAGTAGTGGTAATTACATAATATTATCTCTTTGTACTTGGAATATTTCTCAAAATCCTTTGGATATATTATGATTTGGGATCTGTCTTTGTGCAGTAGAAATGTAACAAGCAATATAAAAACATTAAGTAAATTCCTACTTAGGTCAACAAAGAAAAATTTTATATTTTAGTTTTTATTAAATATTTACAATTTATATAAATATGTACATACATATGACAGATCACAATATTAAGAGAAAAAATAAAAATTGATTTTCCTTCAAATTTTCCATTTTCTTTCTATATATGTTGTTAGACTATTTTTTGTTTGTTTGTTAGAATTTATTCAGTAACTAAATTTAAATACTCTAATAAAATAGTTTAGTAAAAGGAAATCCCATGCTCAGGAACTGTCATCCCAGGAGTGTGGGATTCGAACCCATGACCTTTGGATTAGAAGTCTAACGTGCTCTTCATTGCACTACAGGAACATAAGGAAAATTTCCTTTTTATATATGCTTTTTGACTTATTTTTATTTGTTACTATTTATTCATTTTTTAATTTAATTAATGAATTTATATTGGAGAAAACTGTATTAACATCATGTGTCATCCACTACAAATTTAAAAGAATGTTATTGAACTTAGATGTGTGTGTATGGATGAATAGAAAGTATTTTATTAATGATTGAAAATTTGAATAAGATATATACTGCGGTGGCCAAAATTGTGGACACTTTTAAAAATAATTATGTTTTTTAAGTTTGTATGCTTACAGAAAATGTTACGTTGCACAAAATGCTAAGTCTTTTTATATGCTTTTAAAGAAAATTGAATACTAAATTCAATACAAAAAACAAAATTCAAATATTTTCAAAGCAAAAATTGTTATGCTGCAACAACTATCTGTACAGATTAGATAATGATAATAGCAGTGGGTTATCACTACTTAGTGGGGAAGCCTTTATTTTTTTATTACAGCTTCACATCAATGTTTCATTATGCTGAAAATAGTTTTAATTTCTTCCTTCGTTATTACATGATTCCAGGAAACAACTTTTGCCTCAATAAGTTTCCTTTTATTTCATGGTTGCCTTATTCGAAGAACACTTTTCAAACGGTGCCACAACTTTTCGATAGGATTGAGCTCAAGACTCTTTCCTGACCAGTACAACAACTCAATGATCTAAGAACGATACCTCCGCCCTTACCTATTTGGAATTATACTCGTTAAAAAAATCTCAAACTTTGGTAGAGTGGAGGGCGCCACCCACTCATCATTGGTATGCGGGTAATAGACCCGGACTGGTCATAGCCCTCAAGTGTGATAGATGCTCCCAGACTACACTTTCTCGTCTTACTAGTGGTCACATCAAGTGCCTTTCATTCTCAGCGAACATTCTCCATCTGTGCAAGGTGTCAAGATCACCAGGCATCCCCGGAGCACATAATGCGTTGTATGGATCTCACATGCAATGATATCTACCCGGATCCTTTTCTTGTGCTGGACTTTTTGAGAGTCAATGATCTTGTCTGACTTCGTCAGACCCTAGAGGATTAGCAACAACAACAACAGAACGATACCAATCTTTCGGTTACATTACTGTATTTCATAGAGCATAATCTTGATGAAAAGTAAATGAAAAAATGTTGGTAATGTAACAGAACTCATCTACTCATTTAACTCATTTTACGTTAATATTACCTCACATACTCATTTAATGGAAAAATGTTCATTTGTCTGTTAAATGAGTATGTTAGGGAATATTAACGTTAAATCATTATAAATTTTGAGTTACAATATGCATCTCTATTGCATAAGCCATTTTGCCAATCATTTGCAAGTTTTACTATGCTCATTTAACTCTTGACAAAAGAAACATTAGTTTAAACTAAATTAATCAATGAATAGTCTTGAATATCGTAATCACTACATTTTAATTATAAAATAGATATTATAATCGATTATGTGTATTAGTAGTACACTCATGCCCATAAATTAAGGATAATGAAGTTCAAGCAAAGAAAAAGACAGAAGCAAAACAAATTTGACTCATTTGTAAAGTTTATTTATTAAACAAAAGGTAAAGATAAAAAAAGATGCTATATGTTTGACATAATTAATAAGAATAGCGATTTTTACTCCTGGAGAAAATTTCAAAAAAGAGCCTATTTACAAAAAACAGTAAAACATGGTTAGTATGATGGTTAATACGGAGTATGTCTCCCGGACGATGCAATACAGGCCTTACAACGCCTACGCATGCTGAGTACCAAATTATCAATTTGATCTAGGGGAATATTACACCTCTCATCAAGCAATGCCGTCCGAAGTTCCGGTAGACAGGTGGGAGGGGGTTGACGGGCTGCATTTCGTCGGCCAAGCATATCCCACACATGCTCTATTGGATTCAAGTACGGTGAGTATGCTCGCCAATCCATACGGGGGATATCCTCCGATTGAAGGCATTCGTCTACAATATTTGCACGGTAAAGACGGGCGTTGTCATCCATAAACAGAAATTCAGCACCCATGGCGCCCCGAAACAAACGTACATGTTGTTCCAGAATGACATCCCGATAGATGTGGCCTGTCATCGTTACACTCTGAACATGCAGGTCAGTTCTGGAACCAAGAATAATTCCTCCCCAAACGAGCCATCCTGCACCACCGTAACGGTGTCGTTCAATGGTGTTCTCTTGGTGGTAACAGGTACCTGGCGCTCTCCATATGAAACTTCGGCGAGAATCAGACTGCAAACTAAACCTGGACTCGTCGGAAAACATCACACAAGACCACTGTTGCGGTGTCCACAATGCATGCTCTCTACTCCAGGTTAATCGCAGGCGACAGTGAGTTGCGGTAAGGGAAACACATCTGACAGGCCTACGAGCATCTAGACCAATGTGTCCTAAGCGTCTGTACATGGTCTGCCTTGAAACTGTCGTACCGGTAGCTGAAGAGAGCTGACGAGATAGATCTGATGCTATGCTCTGTCTGTTTCTTTTGGCAGATATTGCCAAATACCGGTCCTCATTCGGCGTTGTAACTCGGGGGTGACCTGTGCTGTAACATCTACTCACATTACCATCATCTTGGAATCGTTGCCAAATCCTGGAGATGACACTCTGGGCGATTCCAAGTTCCTCGGATACTTCCTGCTGGGTACGTCCACATTCCAGTCGTCGATCCAGTCGTAAAAATCATCCAAATGCTTCCTTTGTGCCATAACTATGCGGTTATTTCACTGAAAGGCTTTTAAAGCGCTTGTGAACAATTTTACTTCTTTGCCACCATTCCTTATATACCCCTCTCTTTTACTCTCGTCATTGTGACGTACTATCCGCGTCATCTGTAATTTGCATATTCTTCTTCAAGATGCATGTGATAATTCTACAGGTGAAATTTTTATTTTAGAGTTCAATTTCTGTGTGATTCTGAATTATTCGTAATTTATGGACATGAAGGTTTTTTATAATCGTCTGCGTATAGCGAAAAGTCTGGAAATATAAAATTAACAATGTTCACTTGAATTCTATTAATTCGAACCAACTGAAATGTTTTGTAATCTCAGTGGGATTAGAGGCAATTTAAATTCAGAAACCTTCTTTTTGCTTCACCTATTTTTTATTTGATGAAGTACAGTTTTGTAAAGTGTTTTCTAATATTTTTGATTCTTGAGGGAAGGAGAAACGGATTCGAAACGTGGAGGAATCGATCTCACGTAAAATTCTTGGACACTGGGGATATATTTTGGAGTGCTTTTTGGAAGGACTCTAAATGTTTTCCAATTCCGGTTTTTTAGCACTCTGGCCGGAGTTTTCACTTTCTTTCACATTTTCTTTTTTTCTGACGTCAGAAGTTCGAAACTTTGGGGAACGAAAGGAACAGCTGAAGGAAAAAAAAAATTTAAACTTCAAAAAGTTTTTCTAGTGGTATTTTATTTTTTGAGAATTTTTTCTTAGGATGCAATTTTATATATTTTTTACACAGAAAACTACCTCTAGAATTTAATATTAATAACGTGATGCTCTATCGCTACTATTTTTAAAAAAAAAAAAATTCAGTTTTATTATATTTTTCAAACATAATTCGAATTTTTATTACTAAAACTATGGTAATATAATAAAGCAGAAGGAGGGGGGGGGGCAAATAGTGAACAGTCAAGACAGTCAAAAAACTAAATATACATTAAATGTTCTCTGAATTTGGATCAACGTATATTTGTGAATAAAGTTTTTTTGGGGGGGGGGGCTTGAAGATCAACAAGGAGAAATATATATGCAAGTTGACTGACATAAACTTGCAGCCTGTGATGAGAATCTAAGCAAAGAATCTCGCTCCTGATTCGAGAAAAGTTTTTTTTCAATGGGGCAGCATTTTAGCAATTTAGCCTGCGCAGGAACGGCAAGTCTCCAAACGTTAGCCATTTCATGGTGGCTCCATCTAGTGGCAGCCCCTTTACAAATTTGGATGCTTGAATTTATTTTTTAACTTAAGCTCTCGTCGGATGCTCTAAATAGTGACGTGATTTAAATTTGCCGAGAGTACTAGAGCCAAATGGATACTCAAGGTATCTTTTACATGCCACATAATCATATGAAATCCTTGCCTACGGTTTCCGCATCCAGAAAATCTACCTACTCCAGTCGGGGTTGAACCCGCGTCCTTGGGCTTTAGAAGCGGGTGCTCTACCTCTCAGCCGGATAATAAAAAATATTGTAGAAAAATATTACAGCTATAGATATGAAATGAGCACAATATAAATAAGTTGAACAAAACGCACCACATTACACTAATATTTGTTGATTTTTATGGAACATTTCATACTTTTTCAGGGATGCAAGGTTTTCTACCTTCAATGTAAACTTTTTAAAAAGGTGCGGCCCTCCGGTACCCCCACTTCCACAATGTGGCCTTCTCTCTCCGAACCAAAACAATAGCCTACCCCTGGAATGAAACGAAATAATGCATAAGATATTCATTTTTAAGCCTGGTTTTCTAGAATCAACACCGTTTTAACACTGAAGGGCTTACGGTCGTGGTAGCCCAGGGGTCAACGTAACGGACTCGTGGACGACTAGTATTACTGAAGACCCGTCGTGTAAGGGGGTGATGTACATTAAATCTGTTGAAACTCAAACGTCCTCCCATTGGTGTGGTCCCAGCTCAGGTGTCGTCTTCGTCACTTGACTGTGGTTTAAAATTACGAGGTCCATCGCAAAAAGCCGTCCTGTAACTGAATAGTGTGACGTAATATTCATTCACTCACTTACTACCTCAGCTTCATTGAAGTCCGTTGTGAAAAATAGATATTCGTGAAGTAACAAACAGCCACAAGCATTCTTATTCCAAATAAAAGTAATTGCTGCAGTCCTATTTAAATAGTTAAACAATTTATTAGTAGTTATATTTGTTCATTATACTAGTAAGAATGAGTCGCTCATCCGGTATAGTGGTTAGCGACGCTGGCTGCTGTGCCGTAGGGACTGGGTTCGAATCCCGGTAAAGACATGGATGTTTGTAAATGTATAGTACCTTCGCGGCAGGGGTTTACTCTAAATAGCCGTAGAGCCGCAAGTCCTCTCGTGTGGTTGGTGGAAGGGGAAGAGAGGTGGGAGACCCTTGACCACTCCCAGGGGGTCAAAATTGGGGTGGAACCCTCAAAATTGGGGAGGAACCGAGCCAAAACGCACTGTCACCTGCATGGTGCTCAAAAGCTACAGCTAATGACAGGCGTACAATATAGCCCGATGCCATGATGAATTTCGTGGGCCTCGATCTGACTTCGTCAGAAAGGTGGCATTAGCAGCAACAACAACAGTAAGAATGTAATGAGCATTGTTATGGTTGTAAAAATGCACTTTTAAAAAGAAATTCGCGTTGCAAAATTTCTTTTACTTCTATAGACAATGTAAATATAAACATAATTCGTGCGTGATAAAAAATTATGTAGTAAAGGAAAAAATTATACTTTTTATGGTGGAATCAATACTATTCACACAAACATAATAATAAATTGTATTTCATAAATAATTTAAGAATTTTTTTGAAATTGTATTTCATAAATAAAAGATCCATTGGAAGAGCCGGGGTTTGAACCCGGGGCCTTTCACATGCGAAGCGAACGCTCTACCACTGAGCTACACCCCCACTGGACAGCACATTCGCTAAGGTCCCAAATAATTTTGACTTTCTGGTTACGTGGATCAATAATTTTTGCTTCATTTCATGCTTCCAACTTATTCGTAAGGAAAGAAATAATTATTCGAAACTGTTTACTTTAATTATATTATGAATAATGCATTTTATTGTAAATGTGATGACAAATTTGAAATTAGTGCTTATTCATTAATTTAGTCTATTTCTGGCTTTTAAGTTTGCAAAAACAGAATTAAAATGCACAAATATTCGAAAAGTTTTAAAGAAAACTTTTGGACCATCGACAATATTTACATATGTTTATAATGCAACGGATTCATAAGAAGTTTTCATACGTGGATTGAAAAGATGTTGTAATTACTGAAATTAGAATCATATGATAGTTACAGAACGCGTTTTCTGAAAATATAAATAACATTTTTATCTCGCCACTTTATTTCAAATAAAATTTTAATGAATATATTTGCTTTATATTTGAAAATATCATGCCGATATGTTAATATGTTAAAGCACCTCCCCCCCCATTTTCCACTCATATTGTGTAATTCTGATCTTGGTATTTCTTGTACTCAATCCAAATATGTCGCTGAGACACCAAATCTACTTTTAAAAAGCAAAAAATATATAAAAATCTTATTTGAAAAATTCGATGGTATGTTTATGAAAGTATTGAACAAAGGAGTTTCACTACAAAAATTTATCAAATTTTCTTTCTTTTGTCCAATGACTCATTCCATTGTTTTACAAACTGAGCTGAATCACAGCAGGTGTTTTTCAAACGTTCTAAATTCAGAACGCTGTCGTGATGTGGAATGTAAAACATCCCATAGAATTCGGCGAAGCGAAAACAATCGACATTGGCAGGGATTTATGCCACAAAACAGACGGAACAAGCATAATGCTTAGAAACAAATTGTACCCCTATTTTAGAAATAGTAAAAATTGGTGACTTTGGAAACAAAGGCATATTCCCAACATTACTGGGTACTACCGTTTTTTGTACATTTTGATTTATTTCAATATTGTTATTTAGTTTATTTCTCGTTTTGTCTGAGATAATACATTTTGAAATACACTTTATAACATAAAATGCGGCGCACCATGAAGAAATACATCCGAATGAGATGAAATTCAGTAGGTGTGACGTGCATGTATTGAAAAAAAAAACGCTAATAGTACCACAAGAATTAAATGTTTTATTCAGGAAATACAGATACAAGAAGAAAAAAAAGATACAGGATGCGTTGATCTGGCAGTGCAGGAAGCTAATCCATCTAGATCAGAGCTTTCCAAACTTTAATCTCAAAGACCCCTTGCCATGTTTTTCGAGTTGAGGTAGACCCCTGCTTACCTTATATTGAATTTTTGCAAATTTATCAACTTTAAATGTCTTTCAGACAACTGTTATAGACTACTTTAAAAAGATTTAAATTTATAACTGTAGTAAACAGTTTAGTGTTTAAAACTCAATTAAACTAAAATTTAATACATAAAATAACTGATCAAGAAACAAATGTTTATAATTAGAGGGATGAATGTGGTGCTTCAATAACAAGTTTTAAATATTTGACATCAGTCTCGTCAGGTTTAACCCTAAATGTCCTTGATTACTAGCGTTCAGTTTTTTTCTTTCTTTTTATTTTGGAGATCGCCAGCCGCGCTGAAACAATACTCTATAATTCAGGACAAGAAACAGGCCTGTCTTTTTAAACCCAAAATAGCCGATATCTGTTTCTAAACTTCAAGATCTCCGTTTCTGCCTATTACGATCGCTTCATCTGCTATATGACATTTTTTTTAATGTGTCCATATGAATTTCAGTTCCTACTGTAGTAATTACCACACATATATAGTCAAAGCATTCTCAAATCTAGTTTCAGAATCTGAATAAAGGGCATTTAAATGTTGAACTAAGGTCAAAACGTTATTTTTTATTGATTGTCTGTGACCAAATGAGAAACGGGTAAAATTCGTCATGTCCAACATTATACTCCTGTAGCAAAATTGCAGCAAGAAACGCTGAAATAATATGTTCATGTTTACATAAAAGTTATGCTTTCACCTTCTAACTGCAAATTAATCTCATTAAATTTAATAAACAAATCTGTTAAAATGGTAAATTCTGGTTTCTATTTGATTAAATTTTCTTTTAGAATTAAATTTACGATCTGTGGTTTAATGCGAGCTACTGTCGTAGACCCCTTCCCCTACTTACACCTCATGGACCCCTATATTATTTTTCACTGACATTGACCCTTTGCAGGACGTCATAGACACCTGTGACGGGTCTATATACACCACTTTTTGAATCATTGATGTAGATATTGCCTCACAGGGATGGCGAATGACCTCCTGCGAAATAATTTTCTATATACTTTATAATTGGTGAATAGAATCCAAGAAAGGGTCGGAAAAGCTTGCTCATCGGATGTGCTCCGTTGGGGCAAAGATTGCGTCAGTCAAAGAAATTTTGAAACATGATGGACTGTAACAGAAATACTGGCTACTCATTATCCTATTAAAATGTAGGCTCAGGGGCCCAGGAATGGAACTGTAACCCGATGGGGCGGAGAACCTCGTCGACGTACCTCCTCGGAACTCTATTAGAATTTGATTTCCCAATGGATAAAGTGTTACATTAACATCGCAACTTTAAGCTAAACGAGGGCTTTTGGCGACAGACCTTGGTAATTTTGAACTATGGTCAAATAATGAGGAGGAGACCTGAACTGGCACATGCCTCTCCCAACTTCCACTCTCCGCGGCCATTTTTATTTCCTAAAAACCTTTCTTAACAGATCTTAAGTTTGTAGGTCTAATAGTTCAAAAACAGAATTTTGTCCATAATGCTCCCGGAAACCCCGTTAAAATTTGATTTCTGCAAGAACCGTTTTTAGCAGATCTCTATTAAGCAAAAGAAACATAGATACTTAGCAAATCTGTAGTCTGTGCGTCTAATAGTGTAATGCGGGACGGTTCCTGCTTTCATCTGTAACCCCTTGTCTACCCGCAGACCCAGTTGGGTGTGTGGGAAAAACTGAATGATCAACAGACATGATGCAAATCTAAATAATTTATTATCAAAATATCAATCAGACACAATAATTATCTAATTAAGATAGTTGATCAAATAGTAAAGCATGGGGGTGAGATTCAATAATACGGGGATAATACTACGGACCTTCAACTGAATGTACGATAGCTTAAATAAGCTCAATATCAACTACGTCGCACACTAGTAAGCTAACTTCTAATCAAACAAGGCTCACGATACTTGCACTTTTATGAAGCGGATCCTACACTTGAATCTTGCAGGAGATCTTTATCTGGATTTAATCACTGTCGTTGAATCCACTCTCAGTAATCCTTTTCATGGACAAACTCCAAAACCTCTTAATAATTCCACGATCCTTCAATCTTGAATTACAAACTCACTCGAAAACTCACTTGCCCACTGTTTGCTAACTCCAACTTGCCAACCCCTGAAACTCGCGAAAACAGAATTTATATTATATACTTCATTTGCATAATCACGCTTTCTTACCCGGCGAAGGTTGGTTGAAATAAATATTTTTCTAAAAGTGTCATGAAAGGATTAGTAGAACTGCGTATAGATCCGTCACAATAGTTACGGAAATCTTGTGAAGAGTCTATTTTCTCATATATACATCGATGGTAAAGAGAAAAAACATAAAAAAAATTATTCTTAATTGAAAAAGTAAACTAAAATAAAGAATTGTTGGAAAGACCTAATTTTTTAATACCCCCCAAACAGCAGCAGAATTAAAGCTATAATTATTTTATTTCGCCTTTTATATATAATTCAAGCTACTTTAAATATAATAAATGGAGAAAGGTTCTTAAATTTTATAGTACTAAAGGGAGGTGTGTTTGCTCTTTCAAGGTTTCCTACATACACACGTTTCTCCCACAAGGTAGCAATTTCATTCAACTCAAACAAACCATTTCGTGTGTTTCCCCTTGTTTCAACCACTCATATCATTTAATTACATTTCAGCAAAATGCATTTCCTTGGGGATGCAGAAGCAAGTCATTTTTAAATCTTTCTCGATTTATATTCTCGCCGAGCCAAGTGGAATAATCTCCAGAACGAGTGAAAGGCACGTGTGTGCGTATTCTTTATTTTCTAAAATAATTCAAGGAGGCCCTTTAAATACAATCATTATGTAAAAGATGCTTGAATGAGTTTTGTTTATAGCCGCGGAGTTAAGGTCACGTGATAGTTAGAGCGGAGGAAGGGGATTTGTTTTAAATTGTATCGTTTTGTATTGGAATTATGTCTGGGTTACTTTTGAGGTAATGTGTAGAAGGAATCTTTTAGATTTGGAATTAATTTCTGTAAGATTTTTTTTTATTATTTAGGAGTGTTTTTTTAAATAGATAACACATTTTTTTGCTATTTATGAGGAATTTAGCATAGCATCTTAGGAGCTTATAATAATAATATTGAAAAAAGTAATTTTTCTTGAAATAACTCAATTTATTCGAATCTTTTGAATATATGTATAAGAACATTTCTAATAAAATTTCAGAGTAGAATGCTGGTTACTGCTTTGGAGCACTGTTATTTAAACTACCAGCCTTCGGGTCTGGAGACTACACTTGTACGCTTTTCAATGGTGGGATGAAAACGAATTCCTTTTAGGGTTCGTCGTTATGTACTTTTATACTTCTCCTTTGTTGTTTGCAACTTGATGCAGAAAGTGTTGCTGCATACCCCCTTCCAAGCGAAGAAAGTTGTTAATGCGGTTGAGAAGGTTGATGGCATATAGATGAGAGGGTTGTTCTTCCTTCCATTACTGGAATTGATTTAGATCCAAGTATGTATGAGTGCCATTGAATTGTTTTTTTCCGTTGAAGTGAGCTGGATCAGATTGACGCATGCGCCGATGTCATGTGAATCATGAGTCGTGTTTTATTGGGAATGATATTGTTAGATTCCATAGAAATGTACTACCAACCAATAAGATTAAGGCTGTGCAGTCATCTAGTGTTCAAATCCTAGGTTACCATTTCGACGACAATTCGGTGCCTTATTGTAATGCCTTTTCTTTTACTTTCTAACTACTTCATAACACAAACAAATTTAACGCTATCCATCGTGTTAACAACTCTTTCAAGAAACCATGTCTTCCTGGTACAGCAGACTATGGGCTAGGCGTCAGTCTAAAATCAAAGGAACTCAATTTCCTTAACACCAAAGTCAGTCTAGTACTTCCGCGCTCCTAAAACCAGGGACTCTCTCTTGCCCTGACCGTCTCGTTCGACTGTAAATCCTATTCTCCCCTCCAAAACAGTAACCCACCTCCGTAGGAGCGAGAGTTGCCCAAACATTCCACAATCTATCGTCAACAGTAGCCAGACACTACACCAAGATCTATGATGGATCTTGATGAGGATAGAGGGCAGTGATTTAAACAGACCACATTCGAATCCGAAGTGCACTCGGTAGACGACTGGCGCGGAAAGGAACCACATTATTCACGCCAGTCGTTAAATGTTTTTAATTTGTGCTCTTTGCAAAAGGTGAGAAGGGGTTGCTGCAAGTCTTAACTTATTATTTCTCACGTAAGAGAAAGCTGATACCATGAAGACGTTCTAGATTTAACTTAACACTGCAACTATATGGTAGCAGGGATGTCTTAAGGCATGGGGCAACTGGGCCCGGGCCCAGGGCCTCGCCTTAAGTGGTGGCCTCGTTTCGTTCTCGACTTTGTTTTGATAAGATCATGATTCGGATAATTTTAATGGTCAAATATTATTCCCGTACATATTATCCGAAAGACAGGGAATTTCAAACTGCATGTCAATTGGCAAAAGGGGTAATACTGTATTATTACGCGATGACCGTTGTCCATGTCTATGCCTAGGCATGGTGCCATGAACAATCATTCAACTCATTTAGTCGAAATGCGGCCATCGGTCGAACCTAGGTTTTGAGATTATGAGTCGTGCGCATTTATTTGTATAAAATTATCATTTGAACTATTATTTAACAATGCATGCTATATGCTGCTTTTAAAGATTTCAAGTAGGACCTAGTTTTGCATAACGGCACAGGGCCTCAAAAATCTTAATTTCTATGGGCCCAGGGCCTCAAAGAGTCTTAAGACGCCCCTGTATGGTAGTCGAGTTGTCACTATCGGGAACTCATTGGCAGCATTGTTTCCGTCGTGAGTTGGAATCTTGATCAACTGAAGATCTGCCTTGTGGAGGAGGTTAAGTCCTTCAAGGATCAATGTATGTGAGAGCCGCGTCCACCCACATAGTGGCTAGTGACGCTGGCTGCTGTGCCGTAGGGCAGTGATTCTTCAAATTTTGTGACCCAGTTTTCAGTCTTAGATTTCATTGCCCTCTCCCCTTATACAAATAACATTGTATTGAGTGGGGTACTAAGGTAATTTGACGCTAAGACTACAATCGACTTCAATTAAAAATCGTACAAATTATCAAGATATTTAATTTTGTACATGGCAAGTCCATGGTAGTCACTAGTAATTACTGAACTTATTTAATTCATCAATACTAAATTAAAATATCAAATACTTTGTGCACTACGGATTCCTTTTTAAGTATACTGTATCAGTGTTAATATGTATTTTATTTTTATTATGTCAGAATGTATTTGTGCGTGTTTCGCTTTGTTTTAGTAAATTTTTACAATTAATTTCAATATTTTCTTTTCGATATTCTCGCCTCACGCCCCTCACGTAGAGTTATCCCGCCCTTCTAGGGGGCGCTTCTTACACTTTGAGGAGCGCTGCTGTAGGGCAAGGGAGGAGAAGGCATTAACGTTTGTGTTGTTTCTTATTCCACTTGATCGATAGAAACATCTAGATCAAGTCCATAAACCATGCGTTTTTAAGCAATGAACTGACGCAGGACTTGAGAGCAGCTGGCTGTTATGGCAACCAATAAATGTCAAGATGTGGGCAGGAGTGGTAAATTTTTGTGTTTTATTAAAATGGACGTTTGTAAATGAATAGGGCATTCGCGGCAGGTGGGTACTTTAAATAACCATCGAGGAATCAAGTCCTCTCGGGCAGTTGGTGGAAGGGGAAGAGAGACGGGAAGCCCCTGCCCAGCTTCAGGGTGTTCTCCCTCAAAACTGGAGGGAACCGAGCCAAATCGTAACTGTCACCTGCATGGTGCTCATAGCTACGGATAATGAGAGACGTACATTTAGGCTTATGCCACGATGAATTTCGTGGGCCTTGAGTTGACACCGTCAGACAAGTGGTATTATCAACAGCAGAATTAATGTCCTCTCCTTGGAGAGATACGGAGACATCTCAGATGTCATCTTCGACACTTGAGAAGGGTTCAATATTACAAAGTCCATCACTAATATCTCTCTTGTTGCTTCGAAATGTTTCAATTCATTTGAAACTGAAGTTAGAGTTATTTGGTTGATAAGTAATTGATGATTTATTAACTCTCCATTAAGCAACACAAGAACAATTGGCTGCAGATTTTGTAAATCTGAACCTGGGCCAAGTGTCGAGAACGAAACCTGTGCTGATTCCCTCACCAAATTACTACACCACACCAACGTAAGGACTCTTAGTCATGGCATATATAGCGTACATCAGCCTTGCTACACGACGGGTTTTCAGTGACACGCCACCTGCGAGAGTGTGACCATAACCATTATACTACCGTGGACACGTCTCTTTGGTGAAATTTGAGCTTCAGTTACATTTAGTTTTGTCTGTAATATCCTAAATAAAGCAACTGAATGGTTAATGCGAAAAAAAAGTAAATAATAATCCTTTAGTCTTCAAATATGTTAAGTAAGCAAAGAGCGTTCATTTTTATGATATACTGCTAGCTATTAAAGTATGAAAATAAACTCCAAGAATAACGTATTACATAATAAATATCAAACAAAAAAGCTTCAGACATTTTTTTTTTTTTTTTTGGAAAATCAAACATCAGTGGTCGTTATCACTGCTTAGAGAGACAGTAGCACTACTTAAAAACGATCAAGACCATTAGGCAAATGGGCATCCATTACACCTTCCGTCATGGAACAAATCGTAAAATAATAATAACTAATCATTTATAATAGCGCAACCATTACAGCAATTGAAATCGAAAGGTATAGGAAGCCATTATATATGCTATATATGTATGTGATTTAGTTTACTTTTAAAAAAAACCTTAGTAATTCCCATTAAATATTTGTTTAGAAAAAATATAGATTTTATTCTCCACATCGAATGTAGTTATCTTTCTAGGATTATTGAAGAACTATTATCTTTTTTCTTTTCTGCGAGATATTTGGTACTTTTACTTTTTCGAAATCCTGCATATTTCTTAACGCCACGTTTCTGAAAAAACTCCGCGTTTTTTTTGATAAAAAGAAGCTAAAAATAGAAACATTTAGTTTTTATGAGTAATTATTTGATTCTCTTAATTCAAGCAGATACATTTTAGTTTCGATTTTCATTACAGGCGTCAGTTAGACTGATCAATAACTACGAGAAATAATAATCTGTTTAAAAACTGTAAAAAAAGGATGTTGTCGAAAGAGTTCCAAATTTATAAGTGTCATCAATGAAACTCTGTGGTAACAACTCTCTAAAATTGCAAAATCAAACTCCATAAAGATTTCAGGAAGTACACGTCGTCAGAATAAAGAAACTTGAAATAACATTCGCAATTCTTATTGGGTGCACTTTTCATTGACGTCCCACTTTTAAGCAGCAAGAGTGTGGTAGTTAGGGGAGGGGGGGTGCCACCTCAAGTGTCGTCCCCATCACTTAACCATGGTTCAAAATGACAAGGTCCGTCGCCAAAAGCCCTAGTGTAGCTGAACAGTGCGACGTTAATATTCTCTCATTCATTAGAGTAGCAAGAAATGGCGAGTGAGTGAGTAAATATTAATGTCGCAGTGTTCAGCTACACGAGGGCTTCTGGTGACCTCGTAATTTTAAACCATGGTGAAGCAACGAGGGCGATACCTGAGCTGGCACCCACTTCTTCTAACTACCACATCATACCAATGAAAGGACGTTTGAGCTCTTGAGAGCTTTAACGTGCATCGCCCTCCGACACAGCGGGTCTTCAACGGCACTGGGCTCGTACTCAAGAGATGCCTGCCACGAGTCCGTTACCTTGGCCACTGCGACTACAACAAGAAGTGGTAATCTAGTGTCATGGTTTCGAACTAGTTACTGAAGTATTGCGGGTTAGAGTCTTGGTGATACTGAAGACCCACTGTGTATCAGCGGCCAATGCAAGTTAAATCTGTTGATGCTCATTGTCCTTCCATTGGTGTGATGTGGTGGTTAGGAGAAGGGCGTCCAGCTAAGATATCGTTTTTGTTACCTGATCAAGGTTCAAAATTACGAGGTCCATTATCAATGCCTCCTTTATAGTGCAATATTTATGAAACTCTCAAAGAATTCTTACTCAAAGAAACAACGTGTCCGCGGTAGCCAAGTGGTCTAGGCATCGGATCGTGGCTAGCGTGTCATGAGTTCGATTCCAGTACCACTGAAGACCCACCGTGTAGGGGAGCGATGCACGTAAAATCTGTCGAGAGCTCAAACGTCCTCCCATTGGTGTGGTGGGGTAGTTAGGAGAGGGGGTGCCAGCTCAGGTGTCGTCCGCGTCACTTGACCATGGTTCAAAATTACGCGGACCGTCCCCAAAAGCCCTCGTGTAGCTGAACAGTGGGACGTTAATATTCACTCACTCAAAGAAACAACGCGAGGGCTAATGACACTCATTGGTAATTTTGAACCTCTTTCAAGTTACTAGGACGATACTTTAGCTGGCTGATCTGATCTCCAAACTTCCACACCATGCTAATGATTTTAAATTTCGACAGATATGAATAAAATTGAAATCGCTCTTAATGGTTTCAAAAATGAATTAACTTATACTAAAAAAAATAACTATATTAAGTTACCGTAAAATCCGGGGTATAACACGCACTTTTTACCCAAAAAATAAGATCGAAATTTATATATATACGGGTGCGCATTATACGCCGAGTATAAAAGTGAGATCTTTAAAGATGAGCATAGAAAAAATTAATATTCTACATATATCGAGAAATACTGTTTCCTTGAAAGAAATAACATTTCTTATGAACTTGTAGGGTAATAATTCTAGAAGTACATTATTTTTTACTAAAGAGTGAAATAATATCTCGAATTAATGACTTTAAAACATAAGAGCACATTCCAGGTTTCTTCGTATAAAAAAGGGGTGTGCTTTATACGATAAATATACCTAAAAACTGAAAACTGCAGCTTGGAAGTATAGGTGCTCGTTATACGGCGGTATGCGTTAAACTCTAGATATTACGGTAATTACTCGCCTTTCAATACTAAATCCACTATATTAATTATCTTCGCTATAAAATCTTCCAGCCTTTTTTTTTAATGTTAGTGTAATTAAATAATATAAAACCCTTTTCGCGTTTGAGCTAAAAGCAATTTTTTGTTATGCGCAAGTTCGTGAGAATTTGTTCAAACTCCTATTTTAAAAAGACGCTGTACCAAATTACATACAGAACACATTTTACGCGTTGTTGTGTTCCAAATCTTCTTAGGAAGTAAAACATCCAAAACTTGTTACCCTAATGATTAAACTTTCGCCTTCAGCGTTTTACTCCCTTAAAAATGTCTGCTGCAACACGAGCAACATAATGCGAAAGGCAACTCGTTTCAAAACTGTACACGGGTAGCCAAGCTTTCCTATATTATTTTTAAGTGTGTCCGTCATTTTTCTTGTTTTCCAGTGAAGCCTTAAAATAACAACTTTTCGGCATTTGAATTGAAGAAGGAAACACCAGAGAAAGAGGGATCTGAAACTTTTCCTTTCAAAACTGTACGTGTTCTCATTTTAAAATGGACGCTTAGACCTCTCTTAAAATAGGGGTAATACTTGACACATGCAGACGGGGAGTATCTGTAAATTTTCGAATATTATGGAGACTCAATACATTTGGACAGACACAGAGCATTTATTATTTCTTGAGGGGTCATCTGGTGGCCTTTATTTATGAGAAATCAGTTGACACTACTGAGAATTTAAAGACTCGAAACTCCATAACGTCTGCACATGTGAGAAAAGTATCCGATTCATTGAAATCACTCTACCAACCCTACTCAGAATCTATTTATTTCGATGGAAGCAGTTTTGAACAATTAAAGTAAACGAACACGTTCAGAGGGCTTTTAAAAATGGCATACTATAACTTGTTTGTTTTAAAGTGGTACCATCTAGTAGCGACTCCCGCTGCCAAATTGTGACGTTTGAATATTATTTAATTCAAAATCTCGTCGTATGCTAAATATTGCCGTGAATACCAGAGCTAACTTCATACTCAAGGGATATTTTACACGCCACATAATCATGGCATGCGTACCTACGATTTGTGCATCCAAAAAAATTATCGACTCCAGCCGGGGTTGAACCCGCAACCTTAGATTTACGAGGTAGGCACGCTACCTCACAGCCATCGAGCCGATGCATACTATAACTGAAAGTAACTATAAAGTTACGGATAATATTTATTGGTATTAATCCCTAAAAAGTAATACTTAATTAGCAATTTATACAAAAATCACATTTATAAAAGAAATTTTAGCAATTTAAAAAAAAAGTTATTTAAAGCAGTTAGAGAAAAATAATAAACTTATATCAACGAAAGTATTACTAAAAAACTACGTACATTTATCTAGGGAATGTATAAAATTTTACAGCTGATAGAATGAATATTATAAGGAAATGTGATGTATTTTTATGAGGCTATTATTGAAATAACATGCCATAAATTTTCATAGTGTACAAATTATTTTGGTGTATTTCTTAGAAAATAATGCAAAATTTAAAAAGTTTTATAGAAATACATTTAGGTGAGTTGGATAACTCAAAATATTATGATAGATTTTGAACAATTTAAGTGACTATTTCCGGTAAATATAAGACTCATTTCCGGTGTTTCCAATTATGTATAGTAACGCAGAAAAAAATGTTTTGTTAAAAGAAAAAAAAATGTTTTATTTAATAAAATAAACAAAAATGTCAACTTTTGATCGGATATCTTAAGAAAAAATTGATGCACATATACAGGTGTCAGCGATGTTTTACTGACTGTATAATAACTTCGCGCTACGAGTTACACGAATGTTATTGATCACCATAATTTTCAACCCCGATCAAGTACCGAAGACGACACAAACTGGCCCCCACTCCCCTCAGAAAATTTTTACACCAGTACATTGTGAGGACTTTGAGCATCTGTAGATATAACGTGCGTCAACTTCTCTACACCTCTGGTCTTGTATTACTCCAGGACTCAAACTTACGATTCGACAGAGTCAACAACCATGCCCATACCAAAAAATATTTTACCGCTTCTGGCATCTTACTTCCTACGTTGTTAATTAAAACATCCCTAGCGTCATTGACTCTGTTAACACCTACCTTTTTGTTCAATTTTAAGTTAATATAAGCATCAGCGAGAAACGAAAGCAGGTGCATAGCAAACAAGACGATAGATATTATATAAACATAGAAACTAGGTGAGACTTATAGTAACCAATAACATCCTTTCATATTTCAAAGTTTCCTCTTTTGATACTTTTCTTGCGAGAAGATATCAACGTTATAAGCCTAGAAGAAAATTCTCGTCTACACTATTAAAATTCGAAGGTAAACAAACGTATCTATGTATGTGCGTCTATCTTCTCACGAACCGCACCCCGCAGAAAGTCGCGGAAGGTACCAAAAGATCGGGAATTTTCCGAGGAAGCCGTATTGCCCATTTATATTCCGATATTGCAATTAGTTATAAAGATATTAATTAAAAACCTTAAAACGCCTAATTGTTTTACTCCTGGCGGTTGTTTACTTGGCGGAACTTCCTTCCGTTTCGGCGTGCGGTAATCTTACGTTTTCTACCATATTAAAATTGTCATCTAATTTTTGGTGTCGAAATTCGACAAAAAATAATTACAGAATCGGAAAGATCATTTATTTCGCCACGATACGGTATAACTTTTTTTGTAAAATAACGATATTTTCTATTTCTTTCGAATTTTTTTAAAATAGTGTTTAAAACTGATGCGTTTTTTATGAAAATTATTTCTAAATCGTTGGGTATGAATTACTTTTCGTGTTATTAAATCGATATTCTACACTAATTAACTTCAAGCCTTTCTCTTTTAGATCTATTAATTTAAAAAATAAAATTCCCAAAAATTTTTTTTAAAAGAATTTTTAAAAAGTAGTCCCAATTTTTACTTCACATTGAATAACTTCGTCATTTATGCCGGTAATCTCACAAAACCTTTTTTCCGTGTGTACAGTAATATTATCCGTAATATATACGAAGATTGAAAAAAGTGCTTCAAAATTACGGATTTTAAAAAACATTTTGTAATTTTCGTAAACTGATGTTTTTCTGAGAAATAAATTAAAAAGTAGTAATTTGTACACTTTTTATTTCAAAGTACGTTATTTTTGCAAATAGTTGGTGATGTTTGAGAGCATTAACGTAAAAATTATGCCCTTAAAATGAAGGTAATGATTTTTAAAATAATTTAAAATACGCGATTTTACATTTAGCCAAACATTGGGGTCGAAAATTAGCTTTGCGCCAAAGACATTTGACCTGTTTCGCCTTCGACCGCATCTAACTCAAGGGTTACAGTAAAAAAATTCTGCCTTAAACAGGGGGAAATCAGTAACTTTGGCGAGTAAAAAAAAAAATGCGAGTGAAAAAATTTTTTTCCCGTCATCCGGACGTTTTTCGACCATCTTAAAATTGTCATCGAATTTTCGGTTTTCAAATCAGACAAAAATAATTACAGAATCGGAAAGATCATT